>MQUG01004282.1:0-25470 GCA_007213375.1 Steinernema feltiae | reverse complement strand
GCAACAATGGAATGTACGAGAGTCGATGGACGAAATTCATGCAAAAAGCTCCGCTTCTCCATGGAAAACTTCAGTTATCAGGACTTTGCGGTCGTTTCTCGCTTCAGGCAAGGCGCTCTACTCTGCCCTAAAGCCGCAGTTTTACGATCTCTCGATGCACTATCACATCAAGAAAGAACCTTATAAGGACGCGCATCTGAGAGCTTTCCTGGTAAAGCAACTCCGATCTCCGTGGCTCCGAAAGTTGAGTTTCTGTGCCAATGTTGATCTCAAACTAGATAGCGAACTCTCCAAATTCTGCCTCTCTGACAGATTTGAGTACTTGCACTGGGATTGCCCGATGTCCGTGGAATTCTTTCTACGAATCTACGAAGCTTTCAAGACGCGCAGGGGCGTAGACCGAAAAAGGGGCGTAGACCTTTTTTTGGGGCGTCTGTGTCCATTCGAAACGTGGTCAAAGCGCCATGGAGACAGACGCTTCCTGAACGGATTGCCTGGTGACACGCACGGAGATCGGAAATCGTGTTCGGTCTCTCGCCATTTCGATCCTGTAGATCGCTGCGATGAGGTCGAGATGCTCCTTGCTCCTCCTCCTGCTCCTCACCAACTCACTCCTCGCCGCGCAGATGCGATATTCAGAGTTTGAGAACGCGCTCGTCGGCGAGGTCCTCGCGAGCGTCAGCGTCGCGTCGCTCGAAGACTGCGGCCGCGTGGCGTTCGACCGCGACGCGCTCGGAGTGAACGTCGTCGAGGCGGCGGACGGAGCGCTCAAGTGCGAGGTGATCGGGAATGCAACGATCGAGGCGAAGAAAACGCCCAAAATCCGCAGTTTTATCGCCGATTTCAGGGCGCTGGATCGCTGCAGCGCAACAATTGATCCAGGTGAGGGGTTACGGTAGACAGGGGAGTCAGGATTGAGTGTCTTTCAGTGATAGACATGTTTGCAATTCCCTCTTCGTGCGAGTTTCAAGCGATTTGCGATCAACTGACAGTCCTGGTAAGGTTTGAAATCGTTTCAAAACTCTCAATTCTCTTGCAATCAAGTCCGATGAAATGAAATTTCAGAAAACGTTTTGCGAGGAGCGTCGTCCAAGCGATCCGCATTGCCTGCGCGGCCTTCAGACCACCACGTCCACTTTTTCAACGACAAAAAGACCAACAAAAGGAACGACCAAAACAACGACGATAAAAACACGGAAGGCCTTTTGCGGCGATCCGGGTTACACGTTGGCAAAAGACAAGAAGCACTGCTGTCGCAGTGGCACAAGATTTCTGACGAGTTTTAAGAAATGCTTCGGATTTATGACAGCTGGGAGGACTGATTGCGCGATAAGTTACTATACAAGCGCCTGCCCTCGTAGGAAACAGGAGGCAGTGATCATTGAAAACAAAGAGCAAAACGAGGAGCTAAGAGGTGGGCAAACATTCCAACATTCGCCTCATTTTGCGAAGCTTTCAGTATTCGTGGCACCATTTCCTGCGGTTTTAATCGGCAACTCTGTGAGGTCATCTAATAATCTGGTTTCAACCGAGGATAACTACAAATGGATGAACGGCGCTCAGAGCACGTGGGCGAATTGGGCGTCTGGTCGACCGTTCCCGTCGTTAAGCGTGAACGACTCCATGGTTGCACTACACTCGGACGGCTTCTGGAAAGATTATCGTGACGTTTCTGAATTTGCCTCTATGCGCATTGCTTGCATGAGCGACGCTGTTAAAGCAGAGGAAATTTAAGTTTCGATTGTTTCTTTCATTTTGGGTTTAATATTGCTTTCCTGTCGTCTAGTGATAATGAAATTGGTATTAAAAGGGAGTTTTGTATGCGAGACGTTAATTTGACTCAAGCCGATCAATTGGATCAATTGCATTCAAAGCAATCAAGCTTCGGTTTCGGAGATTCGGTTCGTTGCGCGCGGCGACGAGGTTCAGGTGATCAGACGTCGGTTCGCACCTTCGTCTGATCTCCCGCTTAGCCGCGTGTGCCGTACGTTACTGGACCGTCACAGAACTCAAGATTCTGAGAGAGGTCAACGGCGTCTCGTGTATGTTGGCACGCAAGCAGATGAGATTTATCGACAAGTATGGAGATCAGCTTGGTGATACGTTCTTCGTTAAGTCCTGTGACTGGGACATATACAAGAGTCGATGGCACCGTCTATTGAGAACAAACCAGCGTGGCTCCGCGTTAGGTAGTGACGACCGAACGTTATATCGGTGTTGGGTGGTACTCAGGCTGAGTATCATAAGACCCACTTTGATTGGTTAACAGCTATTCGACGTGTGTTAATTCTTATTGATTGTTTTGTTTACTTTGTAAGTGAATCGGTTAATTACCGTACCTGAGATATCAACCATAGGTTCGAATAAGTTTGAGGTCACGACACTCCGAAAGCTGGCTATCTCCGTAATACTAATCACGACTTTTCATTCATTCTCTACCATTCAGCCATAATTCTGTGTTTCCATGGTCATTTCTAGGCTAATTCGACGTCGACAGGAACGCTGATGCCGTCAGAAACAGGCGAAACGGCCGGAAATAGCCAGAAAAGGCCAACTTGACAATCCGCAGTCAGTGTACCACCGTACCACGCATATCCGACCGCAAGCAAATGGCCATAGCATCACTGATTTTCTAGGAAATGTAGCGGCGCCCGATTCGATTTTCTAGGAAATGTGCGTTTTTTTTTGTTTTTTTTCGATTGTTTTTGTAAGGCTTCTCAGCGCAGAACTGAGAAGTCTTACAAAAACAATCGAGGTCGCAACGGTCGAATTAGTCAAATTAAAAATATCAGAAAAATCTGAGACCATTTTGGGACGTGTCTCTTTAAAGCGGAAGTCTCAAAGAGGAAATTCTGACTTCAACATCAAATTCTGCACGGTCACTAATGGAGGTAGAGGAAATTTCAGCAAAATTGAAGAACAAAAAAATAAATGCCCGTGTTCCTATAAGCGATGCCTGTTTGTCCGAGATTCGCATTGCTTTTCAATGAATTAAAACACATTTATAGGAATTATTCCGTCCTGATTACTGTCGCTTTTTCATTCCGCAGAAAGACGCTGAAACAATGGATCCCCTGCGAGCACTGGTAATCGTGACGATGCTTTGTGTTGCAGGCGCAAACGGCGCAGCTCTCGGACGGCGGCAATTCTTCACGTGGCAAACGGACACCCCCGTGGACGTTTGGATTTCTTCTCAGATGCGTAAGTGACTTCAATTTTAGAGACTTTACTCATCGCCCGTTTCAGCCTATAACCACCGACTTAAAATCGTCAATGTGCTCGACTACTATTCAGAAGTGACGTGTATGAAGTTTAACACCGCGGCAAGCTGGAAATACAAATTCGACCAGGAGAGCCGGTTTAGCGTTAGACGAGCCGGTCACTCCCTATCGTTCACCTATAAACCGTCGTATGGCTGCAGTTCGCCTCTCGGAAGGTCGATATTCGGCTCAATTAACCTTCACGAGGGGTGTGGATCGGTAAGACGATTTCAACGAAAAATTCATTCTTTCAATCTGTGCTCTTTGCAGTTTGGCACCGTTGCCCACGAAGTTGGACATTCGCTGGGATTGATTCATACGCAAAAGAGACCCGACCGCGACCAACACGTCATAGTGAACTACGTGAACTTGCCTTACTCACGGCATATAAGACATCAATTTGCGCAACAGACGTTCAACATTTTGACCTACGGTGTTCCGTACGATTACGGGAGTGTGATGCATTATAACCCAGGTGAGTTGGCTGTCGGTAGCTTCCTCTAATACAAGTTGCACGTTCAGTTGCTGGGGCAATAGATCGCTCGTCTCTCGTGCTCTTGGCGACGGATCCGCTGAAACAATTCACAATGGGAAACAACTTTTGGCCCTCGATCACCGATCTCCTCCTCATCAACAGACGCTTCAATTGCCTTACGAGATGTGAGACCACGGCGACTCGATGCGAGAATGGAGGATTTAAGAACCCAAACGACTGCACCCGATGTGTGTGTCCTTTCGGTTTCAGCGGTCGTTTCTGCACGGAACGAGCAGCGGGAAGCTTCGAAGGAAAGCCGTGCGGAGAGACACTTCACGCGTCGGCCGTTTGGCAAGAAGTGAGCGGGAAAATCTGGACGAGACCATTAGCGTCGGTGAACGACTACGACAGTCATCATTGTCACTGGCATGTTAAGGTGAAGTGAAAAGAACGCGCATTCTATAACACGTGCGTCTTGTTTTCAGGCAGCTCCCGGCATGAAACTTCGAATCAAGTTCATCGAGGTCGGTCCATGCCACAAGGACAAACTGTCGTGTCACAAAGGAAGCACGGAGCTCAAAACTGGAGATTTCCAAGTTGGCGGCTACAAGTTTTGTTGCCAAAGTCAACTGGAACGAGTGAAGGATCACGAGTTTGAAAGCGACGCAAATATCGCGCTAATCAATCTCAACATTCAAGACGGGACGACGTCCTTCCGAATTGCCTACAGGCAGGTAAAATCTTGAGCCAAGCGATCACCAAGTAGACCAACGCATGTTCTTAGCCTGATTGATTTTATGATAAATAAATGTTTGCTTAAATAAGATGTAATGATCCGTATCGAACAGCTAAAATGTGGAATTCAACCGATTAGTAATTTTCGAATATGCAAATCCACATTTTCAGCCTTGAAGACGTACGATTAACGTCGCCAAAGAACAGCATTTGAATTAAGCGACCGAACACAATTTCCAATCTCCGTGCACGTCACCAGACAATCCGTTTAGGAAGCGTCTATCTCCATGGCGCCTTTACCCGGAGCAGGACAACTCGGCGCCGGGACGATTCGGCACCGGGACAACTCGGCGCCGGGACTATTCGGCGCCGCGACAGCACAAAATTCACTAGGTTAACTTAAGGCTTCGTCATGACTTTGGCTTGACCCATTTAGACATCTGCTTTGGCCTTGTTGTTCGGTCAAATGGTGTCTGATGGGAAATATCATAAGTTCTTTTTCCTGATCTTGAGAAAATAAGAATTCGTGATGCGCATTTTTCTAGTTTTCGACCATTCATTCACGATTTTCAGTTTCGACGGTCGTTCGACACCAATTTGAGGTCTTGAAGAACTGATCTGATCCATCTAACCATGACAACGCAAATGTGGTCGAAAACGGCGGAAAAGGGGCGTAGACCTTTTTTAAGTGTCCATTCGAAACGTGGTCAAGGTGCCATGGAGACAGACGCTTCCTGAACGTATTGCCTGGTGACACGCATGGAGATCGGAAATCGTGTTCGGTCTCTCGCCATTTCGATCCTGTAGATCGCTGCGATGAGGTCGAGATGCTCCTTGCTCCTAATGAAATGAAATTTGTGTTGAGTTGGTCTTGGTTGCTCAGCTCCAGCATATGTAGACGAAAAACAACATAGGTTATGATTCAGGATGCGAATTTTACACCTCTTGCGACGCTCCTTTGGTATGAGAAGCTCTAAACAAGCGCTCTGTGAAAAGGGAGCAGCGTGAGTCACGAGAAATGATGGAAAGCGCATTCTTAGCAGTGAAAACAAATAGAGAACATACTGATTACAGTATTAATTGAGGAGGACTACTGATTTGAGAGACAATCCCAGACATAGCACGAACGATTAGTACTCGCTACAACGGAAAAACATCACACATTGCTTTTGAGCCAAAAAGCGATGCCTACATTCTATTTAAGCTTTGCGAAACTTTCTTTGTAACAAGTAAAGACTTCAGACCATGGACGTTCAAGAAGTTGAAATCAACGGGGACCTGCAAGACGTTTTGGAGTTTCGCGCGTTCGTCAACGAAATCAAGGGAAAGACACCGCTTTGGGACGAGCACGAGAAGCTCTTGACGAGAGTCTTGGACCGCCTATACGACACTCCCGGATACCGAAGTCACTTTGCCGAATTTGACGACTCGTTTGCTTATCTCTCGACTGAAATTATCCACGACGTCGTCGATTTAATCGAGGAACCCAAGGAACTCAAGATTCTAACAGAGGTCCACGGCGTCTGGGGTGTCTTTGGTCGCAAGCAGAAGAAATTTATCGACAAATTTGGGCCTCAGATTGGTGATACGACCTTCGCTAGGTCTTATTATGATTGCATCTACAAGAGTCGATGGAATCGATTGTTGAGAAAAGCTCCGCGGATGTATGGACGACTCGAATTAAACTATCTTTGTCGATTTGTCGGCACAGGCGAAGAACTCTACTCTGCTCTTCGGCCATTTTTCTACGATCTGACTTTGAAATTCCACATCAAGGAAGAGCGTGCAAAGGATGAGCATCTCAGGGCCTTTATGGTGAAGCAGCTCCGATCTCCATGGCTCCAAAAGCTGACATTCTGCGCAAATGTTGATCTTGACGTCGACAGCCATCTGTTTGATTTCTGCCTCTCCGACCGATTCGAGCACTTGGAGTGGGATTGCCTGATGCCTATGGAATTCTTCATGCGCATCTACAACGCGTTCAGAGCTTGTGGAAGTGTGTCAGTGGGCAAAACTCGACAAGTAAACGGATTCTTCGATCAATCAGGTCTGAAGGACCTAGTCAATGGCCTTCAGCTGGAACGTTCCAGAATTTACAATAGAATCTACCGCAAATGGACAAACGAGTATTGGCGAGAAGACAGATATGAAGATTGCCTTCTTTCTATCTCTGCTACTTCAGATATTATGCCGGTACGTGTGAACGTCACTATCGAGTTCAGATACATCGATCCAAGCTCGGAGGAGAGCGCAAACGATGTTAAAATGAGCTTACCGTCGCCAACATCTCCAGTACCAGATGAAGATGCCGAAGACGACGGTTTCGGGCCTATCGTAGAGTGGGAAGATTGTGTTGGGAGGTATTGGAACTCGGAGATCTACAGCTCTTGCAGATTTGAATGCGAGCTTACAAAAGGCAAAATATACGAAAACGATTGGATCAAAGAAGACTGTGAATTCTGTGATGGATGCCGGCTTTGCGATGATCGTTACTCCAATCGACATTGCGATTGGTGCGGTGAACCGTTTTGGTGCAGTGGTTGTTGGTGAATAAAGCCGCGTTGCAGAAAAAAAGAAACGTTTAATTCAATTTTTATGTGCTGGTGTTGTATGGTGATAAATAAACCGTTGAAAAAAGCCCAATTTCTCTTTTTTTTGAGGATTTGTGTGTCTACATGAACTCACAATCTGCGCCGGTCTACCTTGAACTGGCTCAGCTCCGACCGTAGACAAGTAGACGATACAGTGCGACCGTTGGGTCCCACGACAGCAACAACATTACTTGGGAAATCTGGGATTGACTGAGAATGACTCAATTGACTCATTTGCGTGACTCGCGACTCAATTTACTCAAGAACAAGACTCAATGCGCAGCTTGTGCGGAACGAGCTCTTCTCATTCATCGTATTTCTACTGCGTGTTGTTGATTGCAGTGTAGCTGGCGGATACATATTTTTTGCGAGGCCAATCAAGCCTGGAAGAACTGATCTGATCCATCTGACCATAAAAACGCAAATGCGGTCCAAATAGTGCGCGAATAACGAATCTTGGTGAAGAGAACGGCGAGCAACTTTCCGCTCGCGCCTTCAGCTGACGTCATTGACGACAACCGCATTCTGATCCGCAGAATCACTCTTGTCAGCCAGAACGCTTCGTTAGACCATTATAATGTTTAAAATTCACTTGAAAGCAACACAAACAGTGCTCTAAAGCGTGTACTACGAACATCCCAAATTCGTCAGCATAGTTTAACAGCGAACAAGGGGCGTAGACCTTTTTTTGAGGCGTCTGTGTCCATTCGAAACGTGGTCAAAGCGCCATGGAGACAGACACTTCCTGAACGGATTGCCTGGTGACGCGCACGGAGATCGGAAATCGTGTTCGGTCTCTCGCCATTTCGATCCTGTAGATCGCTGCGATGAGGTCGAGATGCTCCTTGCTCCTCCTGCTCCTCACCAACTCACTCCTCGCCGCGCAGATGCGATATTCAGAGTTTGAGAACGCGCTCGTCGGCGAGGTCCTCGCGAGCGTCAGCGTCGCGTCACTCGAAGACTGCGGCCGCTTGGCGTTCGAGCGCGACGCGCTCGGAGTGAACGTCCTCGAGGCGGCGGACGGAGCGCTGATGTGCGAGGTGATCGGGAATGCAACGATCGAGGCTAACAAAACGCCCAAAATCCGCAGTTTTATCGCCGATTTCAGGGCGCTGGATCGCTGCAGCGCAACAATTGATCCAGGTGAGGGGTTACGGTAGACAGGGGAGTCAGGATTGAGTGTCTTTCAGTGATAGACATGTTTGCGATTCCCACTTCGTGCGAGTTTCAAGCGATTTGCGATCAACTGACAGTCCTTGTAAGCTTTGAACCCGTTTCAAAACTCTCAATTCTCTTGCAATCAAGTCTGAAGAAATGAAATTTCAGAAAACGTTTTGCGAGGAGCGTCGTCCAAGCGATCCGCATTGCTTGCGTGGCCTTCAAACCACCACGTCCACTTTTTCAACGACAAACGGAACGACCACAACAACAGCAACAACGACGACGACGACGATAAAAACACGGAAGGCCGGTTGCGGCAATACGGGTTACAAGTTGGCAGAGGACAAGAAGCACTGCTGTCCCAATGGCACAACATTTCTGACGAGTTTTACTAAATGCGTCGGATTTTTTCCAAGCGAGAGTAATAATTACTCAATAACACCCCTTTCACGCGTCTGCCCTTCAATCAACGCGGAGTCACTGGCAATTAAAAACAAAAAGCAAAACGAGGAGCTAAGAGGTGGGTAAACTTTCCGACATTCGCCTCATTTTGCGATGCTTTCAGTGATAATGACACCATTTCCTGCGGTTTTAATCGGCTACTATGCGAGGCCATATGTTTCGGGGCCAACCAAGGATAACTACAAATGGATGAACGCCGCTCAGAGCACGTGGGCGAATTGGTCGTCTGGTCGACCGTTCCCGTTAAGCGTGGACTACTCCATCGTTGCAATACACTCGGACGGCTTCTGGAAAGATTATCGTGTTTCTGACGTTTCTGAAATAGACAAAGTCAATGCGTTGCGCATTGCTTGCTCGATCCGTCCGTTATGGGCTTAATATTGCTTTCTTGTCGTGTAGTGATAATAAAATTTGTGTTGAGCTAAAAAGGAGCTTTGTTAATTTAGACGTTAATTCAAAATAGACGCAGACGATTGGATCAAAGAAGACTGTGAATTCTGTGATGGAAGCCGGCTTTGTGATCCCCGTTACTCGAAGCAACATTGCGATTGGTGCGGTGAACCGTTTCATTGCAATGGATCGCATTGGGACGAAGACGACGACTGAACGCCTCATCAATTGTCTTGTTAACCGTTGTGTTTCTTGGTAAATAAAGCGACGTTGCAGAAAAAAAGAAACATTTAATTCAATTTTAGTTTGTCTGATAAATCAATCGTTGAAAAAAGCAGCATTCCCCTACATTGAAGAACTTGAGTATCTACATGAACTCACAATCTGCGCCGGTCTATCTTGAACTTCATTTTCCACGTCTCTTTTATGTTTCAGCGGCAAAACGATGCTTTGAAATCCGATATCGTACTGAACTTCCACCGGCTGTGCAAGCCTATATGTTCTCTCTGTTCACTGGACGTCAAATTGGCAAGGACACCGTCACGGCATGAACAATCGACCACATGCGACGAATTGGCTCAAATGGAAAGCTTGAATTGGAAAACAAAGAACGCTACTCACAATCTGGGATTGGTGAGAATGACACCTTCGTGACAACTTCGCTCGCACTCAAGACTAAATTTACTCAAGAACAAGACTCAGTGCGCAGCTTGTGCGGAGCGAGCTCTTCTCATTCATCGTGTCTCTACTGCCTGTTGTTGATTGCGGTGTAGCTGGCGGACACATATTTTTTGCGAGGCCAATCAAGCCTTGCCTGGCATTCTCCTGGAAAACAGGATTGCTAAATTTTTGAACCGAAGTTTGGATAATCTACCACGGTAAACATCACACAATGGGCAATGTGCGATCCAAAAATGTTATTTAAGCCTGTTGCAATTGAACTTTGCGAAGAAAACGATCTCTGTAGACCATGGCCGCACACGAAGATGAAATCAACGAGGACTTGAAAGACGCTATGGAGTTTTACGCGTTCGTCAGCGGTTTTAAAGAGAAGAAGGACGAGTGGACCACACATAGCGATCTCCTGAACAAAGTTCTTGATCGGCTCTACGACACTCCGGGATGCCGAAGTCATTTTGCCCAATTTGATGACTCGCTCGCTTACTTGTCTTCCGACATCATCCACGACGTCGTCGAACAGATCCCATGTGGACCCCATGAACTCAGTAATCTTTCTCGGTTCTGGCGAGGAGCTCTACTCTGCCCTGAAGCCGCAATTCCACGATCTCTTGATGCACTATCACATCAATGAAGAGCGGACCAAGGACGAGCATCTCAAGGCTTTTATGTTGAAGCAGCTCCGGTCACCGTGTCTACGCAAGTTGCATCTCTGTGCTAATGTAGATCTTGATCTAGACTGCGAACTCTCAAAATTCTGCCTCTCTGACAGATTCGAGTACTTGAACTGGGATTTCCCGATGCCTATGGACTTTTCTTACAAGTGTACAACGCTTTCAGAGCTTACAGGAGTGTTCCGGTCTGCAAAACTCGCCAAGTGAAAGGATTCTTCGATCGATCAGCGTTAAGAGAACTCGTGGAAAGTCTACAGCTGGAACGTTCCAGGATTTATTGTGGTTACAACTGGAGCAACGAGTATAAGCGAGAGGAGCGCAGTTTATCCGATGATTGCTGCGTTTCCATCTCTGCGATTCCGGAGCTTTGGTCTGGCGTGTTGACGGCACGTGTTAACGTTTCTGTTCAATTAACGTGCGCCGACTCAAACGCCATCTGTTCAAACAATCCTGAAACGAGCGATTTGGACGAAACTGTGCTTGCGAATTAGAGGTTGACAAAAACTCGAACTTGTACGATTATTGGTATGAAGATGGCGAACCAATGTACAGTCTTTGCAAAGCCACATGCAAGCTCGAAACCCACATAGACCGTTACGACTGGACGCAAGATGACTGCGAAAACTGTACAGGATGTGAGAATTGTAGAACTTCCTACTCTCGACGATGACTTTTGCCCGGATTACTAAGAATTTCTGTGTGTTGTCTGTTAATTATTTGTTGGATAAAATGTTGGTTATATACTGGAATGATGAGGCGATTTTGGCGCCATACATAGTGCGTTTTTTTTAACGGATTTTGGCTTTCTTTCGTTTTGGCCATACGAGAATCTATGGCAGAGTTCTATTAGGAACAGCTTAACGGCTGAAACTAGAACAATCCGACCTATGTGACTGCTTTCTCGGTTCACTACACAGCGCCACAGTTTGGCGATACGATTATTGAGAAAGGCAGCAATCGAATGTACGAGAGTCGATGGACGAAATTCATGCAAAAAGCTCCGTTCCTGCATGGAAAACTTGAGCTGTCAGAACTTTGCGGTGGTTTGCTCGGCTCTGGCGAGGAGCTCTACTCCGCTCTGAAACCGCAGTTTCATGATCTCTCGATGAAATATCACATCAATGAAGAGCGGACAAAAGAAACAAACTACCGTTAAGAACGTTGCCAACTACAAAAACGCGCACACGAAACGCCTGATTGTAGCGTTAGTGCAGGAAACCGACTGCTTATTAAAATAGCCCGAGGCTGCCCGAGACGCAAAGCAAGATAACGAAAACCTGCGTCCGGTTTTCTTTATTGCATCGCATTTTCGAAAAACGAACTTTCTAACTATTCCCCATTCGTTGCGAAACCGTAGTTGCCCTCGAACCTACGACGAAAACGCCAAGTCGGCGCCGATAGTACCATCGACTCTTGAGCGTCTCCAGCTGGCCGTCGGCCAGCCTCCCATTATTCCAAACAAGGTCCAACGAAGTCGTCGTCATCTCTACGGATTCCGCCTTTCCTCTCTACTATTTTGTTTAATTCACGAAGCTTGGCACCAAGAAGATGGCATCTGGCTAGCTTTGTGCCATAGCAGAGTAAGGCGCTTTGTTCTCTCGTCCTTTTTTGTTCATAAATCTTGGTTTCAACACGAAATTTGGATAATCTAATGCGACAAAAATCACACAATGAGAAAGTGTGATCCAAAAATTTTATTTAAACCTATTGCGATATAACGTTGCGAAGAAAACGACCTCTGTGGACCATGGCCGTTAAAGAAGTTGAAATCAACGAGGACTTGCAAGACGCTTTAGAGTTTTACGCGTACGTCAACGAAATCAAGGAGAAGAAAAGAGAGTTTAGCAAACACAAGAAGCTCTTGACCAGAATCCTCAACCGCTTGTATGACACTCCCGGATACCGGAGCCACTTTGCTGGTTTCGATGACTCGTTCGCTTATCTCTCGACTGAAATTATCCACGACGTCGTTGAGTTAATCGAGGAAACAAAGGAACTCAAGATTCTGAATGAGGTCCACGGCGTGTGGGGTGTGTTGGCACGCAAGCAGATGAGATTTATCAACAACTATGGGCCGCAGGTTGCTGATACAAGTTTTACGGGAAGTAAGCCTGATGAAATGATACACGACAGTCGATGGCACCGACTGGTGAGAAAAGCTCCACGAATGTATGGACGACTTAAGTTAACCGATCTTTGTGGATTTATCGGTACAGGCGAAGAACTTTACTCTGCCCTACGTCCCTGTTTCAACGATCTCACGTTGAAATTCCACATCAAAAAAGAGCTTTCGAAAGACGAGCATCTCAGGGCCTTTATGATCAAACAACTGCAATCCGAGTGGCTCCAAAAGCTGACGTTCTGCGCAAATGTTGATCTTGATGTCGACAGCCATCTGTTCGATTTCTGCCTCTCCGACAGATTCGAGTTGTTGGACTGGAACTCCCCGATGCCAATGGACTTCTTCGTGCGCATCTACAACGCTTTTAGAGCTCTTGACAGCGTTCCTGTCGGAAAAACACTAAAAGTAAAAGGATTCTTTAACCGTTCAGCTCTGAAAGAACTCGTTGATGGTCTGCAGCTGAAACGATCTCAAATCTACCGTTACTTCGGCGAATGGACAAACGAGTATAGTCGAGAAGACAAATGCGCAGATTCAGAAGACCGCCTCGTTACAATCTCTGCAAGTCCTGAAGGTTGGGGCAGAGACATTGTGACGGCACGTGTGGACGTCAGTATTGAGTTAAAGTACATTGACGCAAACTCTAAAAGTTCAAGCAATGCGGAAGCAGGCAAGCCTGTACTGAATACACGAGAACCGGATGCAGAAGGCGAAAACATCGATTTTGGGGCTGTCGAAAACCTGCATGATTACTGGAACGATGAGGACTATTATTCTTGCGGCTTTGAATGCAAAGTGTACAGCGGCGAAATAGACGATGACCAATGGACCGAAGAAGATTGTAAATATTGCAACGGTTGTAGGCGCTGTGAAGCGGGCGGGTACTCATACTGCGATCGTTGTGATCAGGGTCACGAGTGCGAGCCATACTGCTAGTGGTTATTAGTTGTATGTTAATTAATCAATTAATCAATTAATCTTCCTGTTTGTGATTTGTCTTTTTCTTTTGGTAATTTTAAATATGTATGAATCGTTGTATTAAACTAAATTGATTGTTGTTGCTCTTTGCACTATTTGTCACTTGATTTATTCCACAAATACGGAATTCAAAGGCAGCTTTGCCTGGTTGAATGTGACCTTAAAATAGAGGCTAAACTAGAGGATTGAATCCTTGAATAGATAATTTTGGTCTGGTCATCAAAATGTCGTAATTTGGCAAAGCAACTTTTCAAAAAGTTTGACCTGGCGCCACATTAGCCAAAATTCCGCCAAGTTGACGCTTGCTGAACCTACGTTTTATACAGTTTTGTTCATAAATCTTGGTTTCAACACGAAATTTGGATAATCTAATGCGACGAACATCACATGATGAGAAAGTGTGATCCAAAAATGTTATTTAATTGCCTATTGCGATTGAACTTTGCGAAGAAAACGATGTCTCTGGAGCCGAAGCAGGACAACTTGGCGCCGCCGACTTGGCGCCGCCGACTTGGCGCCGCCGACTTGGCGCCGCCGACTTGGCGCCGCCGACTTGGCGCCGCCGACATGGCGCCGCCGACTTGGCGCCGCCAGCTTGGCGCCGCCAGCTTGGCGCCGCTGACTTGGCGCCAGGACAACTTGGCGCCGGACAACTTGGCGCTGGACGACTTGGCGCTGGACGACTTGGCGCTGGACGACTTGGCGCCAGCAATCTTAGAGCTGCGTACTTGGGCAGGCTTCGTACTAAGTGCAGGCTTAGGCCTAGGAGCTGCCGCAGGGTTTGCCTAGTGAATTTTGCGCGAGCGCAGCGAGCCATTCACAAGGCTTCGTAAAATTCACCAGACCCTAAAATTCTCTAGACTTCGTACTAAGAGCAGGCATTTTATCTTTGTTCATGGTACTCACTAGGCTTCGTACTACGAATTTAGATTGTTCAGCGCCAAGTTGTCCGGCGCCAGGTCGTTGTGACATGACATGCAAGCTCAACGGCTCCAAAATAAGCCAATATGACTGGACGGAGGAGGACTGCGAAGACGGTTGTTATCTTTGTTAATCCGCGATCACTCTGATTGTTCGCACAAATGAAACTTGGACTGTTTTTCGACTACGGCAGCCAGTTGAGCCCAATAAAACATGATCTGCGCCCTGTATGACTAAAGTGTAACGAATTGAACACAAATTTATGGCTATAAACAGCGAAGTAAGTGCTGTCAATCTAGCAGCTTTATTTAATATTTTAATTTGTCCAATTGTTGACCAAACCAACAAAAGATTCTGTTTTCTCTAATCGCCAAATTGCCGCCAGATCAAATCGTTCTTGAGAATTCTGTTGTCACCGATCCATTAGCGCTAAAAGCATTCATCGGAGGCGTTGTGGTCGTCAGAAAACACAAAAAGCGACGAGTGAACAATGCTTTTAACATACCTTAAAAAGCCATTTAAAAGCCCTGAAACTCGATTTGAATCGCATTCTGTTCTCTCTTTCAACGAACCGATGGCGTTGCCCTACGCCTACATTCCCGATGCGGATCACTACGAACCGCTGCAGTACTTTCTCACGATTGTCCCGGAGGTCGAAGAGGAGGAACGCTACAGGTCGACTGTGGAGATTCAGTTCAAGGTGAATTTTACTCGTTTTAAGAGCCTCAAATCACGTGCTTTCAGCTCAACGCAGATCGTAGCAGCATCGTCATGAACAGCCTAGTGAACATTGAGAATTTCATGATCCGCGACGCTGATAATCGGCTAATCGAGGACCTTCGAAGGATTTCACGTTCGATGAGAACACGCAGCTTGTGAGGTTCAACTTGAATCATCAGCTACGGGCGAACAACGTCTTCTACATCAAGATCGACTACAACGGCGGAATGAGCAACGGAAATGGCCCGAGCCCGTTGGCAACCAGGGGTCTCTATAGAGTGAACAACGACGGCGACAAGTTTGTGGTCGCGTCTGGCGAGGTGAATTCTCAATCCGAAAGCTCTAAATCCATCATTTTAGCCGATCTTCGCTCGAGAATTCATGCCCTGCTGGGATGAGCCGCACTACCGCTCTATCTTCCATCTCACTTTGGTGCTCAGAAGAACGATGCGAGCGAGCACTGTTGCCGTGTCGAATACTCCGATTCTGAGCACCAAGGACACCGCCACACCGGCTGGGCCGCGCTACGAACTCGCATTCAAGCCGACCGTTCCAATGTCCACCTACTTGCTGACGTTTGCTTATGGAAATTTCGCTTCTCTTGGGGTTGTTTCAGCCTATTAGCCTTATTTCTACTCCAATTTCAGGGTGTAACATCACGTCGCCGTCTTCCAATGACTTTCTACTGTCCGCAAGACAAAAAACAGCTTCTACAGTATCATTTGGAAGTGGGTCTTCAGGCGATGAATTGGCTAGAGGAGTTCTTTGACCTTGACTTCCCGCAAGTCTTAGGGAAGTGCGATTTCGTCTACGTACCAAAATTCGACGGGAAAGCGAACGAATACTACGGCTGCATCATCATGGACTCCGATCGGCAACTTTTTGACCACACGAAAACACCCTACAGCGCAGCGAGTCGCGGCGATGAGACCGCCGCCGTTTGCACGATTGTTCACGAGCTGGTGCATCAATGGATTGGGAATCTCGTCTGTCTGGTCTGAAAATTCACGTTTTTCGCTAAAATAATTGTGATTTTAGAAAAAATGGCCGGATTTGTTCGTGAAAGAAGGGTTGACTGAGTACGTCACGGCGCTCTGTATGGATGAACTCTTCCCCGAGCTCGTCTATTCGGACATTCTTGTTTGGTTCTCTCGTCCGAGCTGCATGCAGTTGGATCAGCCAATCAGGCATTATCTTCCTATGCGTGTTGCGGTATGTTGGCAACGCGATTTTGAGCAGCTCTAGCGTTTATATGTGTGCTAGAGCAGCTACCAAGAGTTAGGGCCTTATGAGCAGCTAGGCCAGCTTTTAAATCTAGTCTAGTTTAGCAGAATAGAACGGAAATCGGCCCTAAATTTGACAACAAATGTGTTGTTTCAGGATGAGACCTTCCTATTCGACGATGTGCTCGAGCTGTACAGCGATCAATCCTACACAAAAGCAATGTACGTCTTGAAAATGTTCTTCAACCTGATGAAACCCGGCGACAACAAACGGATGCTCCGCGACTACGTCAAGCGCTTTGGCAACAAACCGGTCGATCGATTTGATCTCTACGAGCAGTTCAAGAGATACGTCAACGCGTACCCTGTTGTGAGTTGCACTTGGCCATGCTTGAGCTTAAATTTGTCATGTTCAGATGCTCGAGGTTGCGATCGATATATGGGCGAGAAACACCGGATACCCAGAGATTACTGTAAAGATCGACGGCGACGATCTGACTCTGTCTCAGTCAAGGGGTGATGGAACGGAGGGCGTCGTTTTTCCGGTTCCGTTGTTCGTGAAACACGAATTCTCGGAGAAAGTGGAGTTGTTGTGGTTGAACGGAAAGTGGATAACATTTAGCGGATTTTTCAAGAACGTCAGAGGATGGACTATTGTAGGTTTCAAGCGATCTTTTGCGGTTTACTTTGACACGTAGGAACGTTTCATAACGTTAAGCTCGTGGTTGATCATGCCTTAAAGATCATTGTTCACTTGTCATATGACTGCGCGCAGTGTGTTTGACTGTGTCGGACTGACACGCGGAAGGTCAAAGGTTCAAACCCTACTGGAGAAAATTATTTTTTCTTTTATTTTCAATCGGTTTTGTTTGTTATTTTGGCCTTTTTTGCGCTAATTGTAGCCAAAATCAAATATGGACGACTGATTTCCAGGCTGTAGCCGTTTAAATCACTCAATATTCAATTTCAATCCCCATTTTCAGCTCGACTGGAACTCCCCAGGCTACTACGTCATTCACTACTCGTACGAGATGCTTGTGAAGCTCATGCCCGCATTCCTATCGAAATCAATTCCATTCGCAAACCGCGTACAAATCATCTCCACGATCATTGCGGTAATTCGCCTCTCCTCTCTAGTCTTCTCCCCCAAAGCCCCAATTTCAGAGCACTAAAATCGACTGGCGCATAACAAAGCTGTTGTTTGAGAGCTGCCGCCACGAGACAAACTACATGATTTGGTCAAAACTTAACAGACTCGATGTAAAGATGCACGAAGTGGGAACGGCGCCTCTGGCTCAGCCGGGTGATCGCGAAGCTTTTCGCGTCTACGGCGATTTCATCCTCACGTATTTGATGAATCTCTTGCAAAAGGTCTATGGACGTCCGGCCAACGGCGAGAGCTGGAAAATTGCCACTGTGCGCCAGTTAATCATCAACATTTATTCGAGAAACGCAGAACTGAGGGAAGAGAAGCAGACAACTCCAACCCAAAAGTTCCTGTCTAGCCACGTGTCTGAAGTCGACAAGGCCAGAAAATATGTAGAGAAAGCTGTGGATTCTGATGATCTTCTGGCTGTTTTCGACGCTTGCTTCCTGAGGGTAGTGCTAGCTAAATTTACGACTTCTATAGCTTAAATGTGCGTATTTAGGAGGAATTAACGCACGAAGAATCTCGCAGAGTGCTGATTGTCGAAACCGTGAAGAAATTCGGTTTTTTCGGACGAACCTTCATCAAGGAATACTTTATGCAACGCAATATCAGAGCCAAATACGGACGCGTTCTACAGTATCTGTACGGAAAAGATGAAAATAAGGCGTTGACAGCCGAGCCTGCGCGCGTGGATGTGACCGATGAAGAGTCAGCTGACTGGCTCCGTGATTACAATTTTGGCATTTACTGAGATTTGAATTTTACACAGCAAAAATATATTAAATTGACTTTTAACGATCTAGTTTGGCCTCAAATAGCAGCGATTCGGATCAAAACAGCCCAAAATTAGACTGAATTAACGACTCTTTTCGTTTTCTCAGCTGTTTTGGTTCAAGGCTGAGCGTATCTGAGCTTTTTCTGAGTAAAACAAGGCCGCGAAGAATTCTGACAGGACAGAACTACGTGAAAAGGCCAAGATTGGCTGGTTTAAAGCTTAACACAAACAAACATTTACAGTGTCTAGAGCTTTTGCAGCTTTTTCAGCTGTTAAGACATCTGAACTTTCAGTCTAGGCAATCAACCCTTGCCCAGTGAAGCCGACAAGCCGTAGAGGCTTAAAACGCATTAAATTTCTGCACTCTGAGTACACGCTGTTATAATGATTTATCCCACAAAAAGCAAAACATTTAAACTACCGTTCGGGATGTGGTTCACAATTGTGATAGCGGCTGCACCGCTCACAAACATTCCTTATAAGTGGTTCGCAGAGCCGGCAACCCGCGCACTCATCACAATCATCTTTTTCCCAGAATCTAGCGTCCATAGCTTCGAGCTCGCATTTGCCATCGCAAACGTGACCTTCGTTGTTGTCATCGCGATCGTAATCTTCAAAATCAGCGAATTCATCTTCAGTTTCGTCCATGTACTCCGGTTTCTCTGTTGAGGGTCTAATCCGTTCAACTTCGGAAACATTTGATGGCTCCGCGTAGCTGTCAGCGTGCCTTAATTCAATCGTGACTAAAACGCGATTGCTTCTAGTGTGTCCGACAGTTACCAAAAGTTCCGAAACACGCAAGCGTTCTTCTCGTCTAAACTCGTTCACTCTCCATCGATCATTTAAACGTTTGAGTTTCAAGGTTTGAACGATTTCTTTCAGAGCCGACCGCTCAAAGTACCCCATAACTATTCTAGTTCTGCAGTCCGGCGCGATCTGATTGTTCCTGTAGGCCTCGTAGATGCGAACAAAAAAATCAAGGGACAGCGGCACAGATTCCAAGAACAAGGTTTCAAATTTGTCGGAGAGACAGAATCTGAGAAGCTCCTCTTCGAGACCAAGATCAATCTGAATTCGGAGATAGAATTTTCTCAGACAGGGTGATTGAAGTTGTTTTACGAAAAAATTTCGTAAATTCTTTAGTCGTTCCGCTGAGTACACCAAGCTCGTGGTGTGGAATTCTAAATCCAAATCGTAAAAGTGCGGCTTCAAAACGGGGACGAATTTTTCATCGAAAAATCCACACAGACCGTTTAGCTCCAATATTCCGTGCAACTTTGAAGCGTTTCGCACAAACTTTTCCCATCTCTCTTTAAAGGGATACAGGTGGCTGTTAATAATAGTGTTACCAAATTTAGCTTCGAACTTCTCAAGGAACGCCTTCTGATTACGTGCCACATCTCCCACGTTCCACTGACGTCTGCCAAGATAATCAGTTCCTTGGGTTCATCGATTCGTTCAAGGACCTCGTAGATGATGTCAGAAGAGAGATACGCGAGGGAGTTGTCGAAACCGGCGAAATGACTTTGGCAACCAGGAGCTTCGTAAAGTCGGTCCGAAATTCTTGACAGAAGCTCTCCGTGTTTGGTCCACTCGTCCTTCTTCTCTTTGATTCCACAGATGTACTCGGAGAAGTCCAACGCGTCCTGCAGCTGCGGGTGACGTTCGGCTTTGGCTACGGTCATCGTTCAGTTGGTATGACAAAAACTGTTTGCGCAAGGCTTAAATAATTTACGCATCGCTATTTGGTTGGTTATGCGCGAAAAATATTTTCGCGCTAAACTTTTTGCGAATGAATGGTTTTTGCGCTTATGTCGGGTCACGATATATCAGTTGTTTGACCACTCATTGTTGCTCATGTAGCACTCATATACTCATAAATTTCAGTTTTGCTTCAATTTCGCACAACATACTTTTTTGACAAGAAGTTTGACAGTTTGATTTGTATTAAATTATTGCGGGTCTCTACGTTTTCAACAGTTTCCAGTTGTAACAGATGCAGTATGAAACTAATATTTTATCCAACAAATAATTAACAGACAACACACAGAAATTCTTAGTAATCCGGGCAAAAGTCATCGTCGAGAGTAGGAAGTTCTACAATTCTCACATCCTGTACAGTTTTCGCAGTCATCTTCCGTCCAGTCGCCATCGTCTATGTGAGTTTCGAGCCTGCATTCGAATTTGCAATGACTGTACGTGGGTTCGCCATCGTCTTCATCCCAATAATCATACAAATCCGAGTTTTTGTCAAGCTCAAAATCGTCCAGCACAGTTTCGTCCGCTTCCTTCAATGAAGAATCGCTCGTTTCAGCGTTGTTTGAACAGATGGCGTCGACGCACGTCAATTGAACAGTAACGTCAACACGTGCCGTCAACTTATCACCAAAAACCTCCGGAATTGCAGAGATGGAAACGACGCAATCATCGGATAAACTGCGCTCCTCTCGCTTATACTCGTTGCTCCAGTTGTAACCACAATAAATCCTGGAACGTTCTAGCTGAAGAGTTTCAACGAGCTCTTTTAACGCTGAGCGTTCAAAAACGCCCTTAACTTGGCGAGTTTTGCAGACCGGCACACTCCTGTATGTCTTGAAAGCTTCGTAGATTCGTAGGAAAAAGTCCAGAGGCATCGGCAATCCAGTTCAAGTACTCGAATCTGTCTGAGAGACAGAATTTGAGAGTTCGCTGTCTAAACCAAGCTCAGCATTGGCACAGAGATGCAACTTGCGTAGACACGGAGATTGCAGCTGCTTCACCAGGAAAGCTCTCAGGTGGTCGTCCTTGGTCCGTTCTTTGCCGTAGTTGATGTGATATTTCATCGAGAGATCGTGAAATGCGGTTTCAGAGCGGAGTAGAGCGCCTCGCCTGAACCGATAAAACCACCACAAAGTCCTGATAACTCAAGTTTTCCATGCAGAAGCGGAGCTTTTTGCATAAATTTCGTCCATCGAACCTCGTACATTCCTCCATAGGTGCCGTCCGCAATACTCGTATCGGCAAACTGTGGCTCAAAACCGGCTAGAAACGTGGTCTGTTTCTTTGCCACATCACCCCATGGACCGTGGACAAAATCGGCAAGAATCTGCAGCTGAATAGGTTCGGCAATCGCCTCGACGACATCGTGAATGATGTCAGGCGAGAGGTAAGCGAGCGAGTCATCGAATTGGGCAAAATGACTTTGGCATCCGGGAGTGTCGTAGAGGCGGTCAAGAACTTTGTTCAGGAGATCGCCATGTGTGATCCACTCGTCCTTCTTTTCTTTAAAACCGCTGACAAACTCGTAAAACTCCAAAGCGTCTTCCAAGTCCTCGTTGATTTCAGCTCCTTGACCGTACTCGGAGAATTCCAAAGCGTCCTGCAGATCCGCGTTCGTTTCGGCCATCGTTTCCTGGTTCCTTTGCAAAGAATAGCCCGATCAAGCAATTTAAATAGAACAATTGCATCGCATCTTGGTCGTTTGTATGTGCGAACTGTTAGCTTGGATTCGTGAATATCCATTTCAGAAGCTTTGGGAACGGAATAAAGTCTCTTTGCTCCGTGCTTCTATTTATTCTATGAAAACTAATTAAACAACATGGTATCCTATCTGAAAGTCAGTGTAGCGGAGCGAGTTCCACGCCTGCAACACCAGGATGTTCGTGCCAGTCGTGTGTAGCTGGTTGTAGTCGTTGTGGCAGCAGTAGGTGATGCCCTCGGGCTGCCAGAACGCGCCGTGGCCACGCGCCACGACGCCGCCGTTCACGCAGCCACCCGTGCACAGGCCGTTGTCGTTGCCGTCGAAGCCGACGAAATTCATCGCGTATTCGACACGCTTCCCCTCGGGAGCCACGATAAAGTAGGTGCACTGGACGGGGTTGTTCTGATCGAGAGGCGTCCAACTGCCATTCCCGACGACGTTGTTATCGGCATACCACTGCCAGTAGTCCTTTGCAACAAGCGAGGTGCCGCAGCTCCACGGCGCGCCCCCGGTAGGCGGTGCGCGCTGGGAGCAGTCGGCTCCAGCGAATCCCGCAAGACACGAGCACAGCCCGCAGCTGTTCGGGTCGGGGACGCCGCCGTTCAGGCAGCTGGTTGTAACACTGGCGCATGGATCTGAACGAGAGCGCGGTCAGGGGGTACTATAGCTGGCAAACGTACCAATCGCGTATTGGATCTGGAACTCGGTGTATCGGAAGATGTTGGTCACCTCCACGGTCAGCGTGTTCCCCGCGACCCTCACGAGTTGATTCGTCTGCTGCTGACAGCAGAACTTCAGGCTCTGGTCGCCCTGCATCGCCACGGCGCCGTACCAGCAGTCCCAGTAGCACAGCGCAGAGTTGTTGCCGTCGAAGCCCACAAAGTTCACCGCGTAGAGAAGCTTCGATCCCGCGGGCGCCTCGATCTTCCACGTGCACGTCTTCGGATTGTTGCGGTCGGCGGTCTCGAGGAGTCCGTTCCCCACGACTTGGTTTGACTTTAGCCACTGGAACTGCGGTGTGGCGGTCAGTGTCGCTCCGCAGGGATCTGAACCAGTCTGGGTTACGGTGGGACAGGGGGAGGGAGGGCTGACCGATGCGGTACATGATTTGGAAGTCGGTGTAGAAATAGTTGTTGAAGGATTGGAAGTCGAGCAGTTCACCCGCGGTGTGATACGCCACGGTCATTTGCGCCTGGCAGCAGATACGGTAGCCTGCTGGTTGAAGGTCGTCGCCTTTCACATCGAGTCCACCGGACGGGCATTCCGATTGGCAGAGGGAGTCGTCGCGGCCGTCGAAGCCGACAAAGTTCACCCAGTACTCGATGCGGTGTCCCGGGGGCGCTTGGATTTGGTAGGCGCAGAGCGAGGAAGCACTCGCCGTCGCATATTCGCCGTTGCCACACACCTGGTTCTCCTTGAGTGCCTGCCATTCGACGGTCGCCGCGAGCGTCTGCCCGCAGGTGCCTTCAGAGGGTCTCGACAAACTCACGAAGAGCAGAACTCCAAACAGAATATTCCAAGCGGCCATCGGTAGTTGGTTGGAATGCGGGCGCCGGGGCCTCCTTTATAGCTGCTGAAAACCGGCTTTGTGGAAGTCGCGATGTCACAATATGATCGCGAAGAGACCTTTCGGCGACAAACAACTTTATGAAACAGGAAGGCATTTTCAGTCCGCGTGCACTTTGACCAAAATGAGGTTCCATCTTCCGCCACGCTAGTTGACTGAGACCGGGGAAGATGAGCAATGCACAGCACACGGGTTCAGTGGTAGAATGCTCGTCTGCCACGGGCGACCGGGTCGATGCAGGCGAGAGAAAGCGCTTCGGAGAAGTCGTGTAGGATCAAGTTGCAGACAGTTGTTGCGACAGCATCGAGCTGCTATGAGTCGTTCTGATGAATGTATCATGCAGATAGCCATAGCATCTGGGAGTGGAATCAATTGCCAGTGATCTACAGTCTTTTGCGCACGCGAAAGCGACAGAACGGAAGTCCACAGAACTACTGGACTTTCTGTTTTGATCGAAACAGCAGTTTGGCTGCACTTAGCCCCGATCTCGATCTACAGCGTCAACACAGAGGATTGGAGCGAGCGCAACGGCAAAGCACATTTGAATCTGAATGAAGAGTGCGAATCTCTCACAGAGATCGCGCGCATCCACCAAAAACAAGCGTTGTTGAACTTTGAGCGTCACTTCCGCCAAGGATTCCTGTTTCGTTGTGTTGTGAACTATTCAAAAGTTATAAAAGAGGCTCGGCCAGCGCATTCCAACCAACAACCGACCGGCCAACCACCTATGATTGCTCTGGAGATTCTGTTTGCAGTGCTGCTCGGCGTGAGCTGCGCTAGTTCCGTGCGGGGAACCGTCAATCTTCCTAGAGTAGGTAAAGGTGCCTCGGGTCGGACGTTGAACGTTGTTTCAGAACGCAAAGGAGCGAGGAGACCTGGAAAGCGGCTCCAACCGCGCCAAACGCCAAGCGTCCATTGTCGACAACCCGAATAAACTTTGGATGGGACAGCCGATGTACGTGGGCGTCAGCTACTTCTTCGATCCTTCGTTAAGTGGGTTCTGTGCGCAGAAGGCGGGCGTAATGGTTCCTCTTCAGGCCAAAGCGCCATAGACGCAATGCGAGAGGCAATCGAATACTACAAGGCACACACGTGCATCCTCTTCACCGAATATGCCACCGTAGATGCGCCTCGCTGGCAGTTGCGCTTCATGGCGGGTCCTGTGTGCTACAGCCGGGTCGGGAGGAACTACGATGCAGAGTGGGCGGTGCCGGAGAACGTGACGCTCAGCGCGGACTGCGAGAACGTGGCCGGCGCGAGCAAGCTGATGGGACAAGCGCTCAATATGTGGAACGCGCAATCGCGCTCCGACCGCGACGACTGGATTTGGCTCGACCTCATCAACGTCGTCGAGCAGAACAAGGGCGAATTCATCAAAACGACCCCGCGGAGAACGACAACTTTGGATTCCGCTACGACTTCCGGAGCATCATGCACGACACGCCATCGTGAGTTCCGCCACGTCCACCACCGTGTTCACAGTCCAGAGTGTTGTTCAGGGCGTACAGCATCGACCCCTCTACACCCACCATGGTAGCCTTCGACACGAGATACCAGATGGCGATGGGAGCGAGTCATCTTCCCGTATTCAGCGACATTGCGCAGCTCAACAAACTCTACCAGTGCAGTGAGTCCTGGCGCTCTGAGGCCTCGTTTCAGCGTCATTTCAGATGCCTGCGCTAGCAGCACCACCCAGTGCGCTCGTGGCGGCTACCCGCACCCCAAAGACTGCTCAACGTGTCTTTGCCCGAGCGGATTTGGCGGAGCCGACTGCTCGGAGCGTCAGGCATCCTCTGCCAACCTCGTCTGCGGTCAGACGCTCGCAGCGACCGACGATTGGCAGGTGCTCAAGCAAAACCTCGTGTGTGGCAACGGGGCGTACACGATGGGGAACGTCACTAATCCCTCGCTCTGCATCTACCACATCCAAGCGCCCCCGGCCACCGCATCGAGTACTGGGTGAACTTTATCGGCTACGACGAGCGCAACGACGCCCTCTGCCAACCGCAGTGCGCATCCGGTGGACTCGATGTGAAAGGCCACGACTTGGACTTTCGACCCGAAGGCTACCGTCTCTGCTGCCAGTCACAACTGGACGATGCGTTCTACACCTCCGGCGATCTCCTCG
>MQUG01004281.1:0-22059 GCA_007213375.1 Steinernema feltiae | reverse complement strand
GAGAACTTCAAGACTGCAATACTCGCAAGTTTGGATGTCATGACTGTAGTGATGATGCACCCATGATCCGATTTACTTCTGCGGCCATGCGTCGGTTCCTGCATCTAGACTCTCTTCGCTGACTCCATTTCTTCGCAGGATGCCGTTTTGCAATTGGTGAGCACATTATCAGGCAAGTCAAGCTAGAGCTCCAATTCTGATGATGAGGTTATTTCCAATAACCTCATCATCATAAGTAATTACAAAGGGCTGCCGTTGCCGAAAGTCCGCATGATCATAAAACAAGTACTGGAGGGTTTGTCCCACTTGCACGACAACTGCGATATCATCCACACGGACATCAAACCTGAAAATGTGTTGATTACAATGCCGCAAAAACAGATCAGACAAATGGCCGCCGACGGTTTGCCCATCGTCTAGCAGCTTTTAATGATTTTATCGTACTGTTCAAACTGGAGTTTGCTCTGCTAACAACATGTTTTGGGTTTTATCGAAACGCATTTCACACACTTAACTACCACCATTCAGGGTTCTGACACTCCGATTCTTGGTTCCGAAGGAAGCATACTACAGCAGCTCCAAGATTTGACCGAAGGTTTAGTGTGGTTGGCTATCAACATTGAAAAATCCTTTTTCAGCCATTGATGCGTCCGCGAAAGAAGAGAGCTTTAGTGGTGAGGAGATTGCCGTCAAAATTGCCGATCTGGAACGTGCGTGCTGGGTGCATCATCACTACAGTCATGACATCCAAACTTGCGAGTATCGCAGTCTTGAAGTTCTCATTGGTGCTGAATACAGTCCGGCCGTAGACATCTGGAGCACAGCGTGTTTGGCGTTTGAGCTGGCGACCGGAGATTACTTGTTTCAGCCGGACAAAGGCAGCGACTACTCGCGGGATGACGACCACTTGGGACTCATAACGGAGCTGTTGGGTCCCATCCCATCACGTATTTATGAAAAGGGACCGAAATGGAGTAATCTGTTTGACAACGTAGGCTAAGAGTGTTTGCGCACAGTTCATTTTGGTACTTACAGACTGGTAGAGCATCACTGAACTGAAACCCTGGTCGTTGGTCGACATTCTTATCATGGACCTTGATCCATGATCTTCTCTCTGCCCCCTTTCACCCTCTTGTTCTCTCTCTATCTCTAACTTATCTCCGCCCCCGTCTCTCTCTCTCTCTCTTGCTATTGTCATTGTAACATATTCACTTTCAATAAATCCTTTCTTCAGAGACGGTCGTGTCCTGATACCCTCTCTACTCACACCACACAGCTACTCCGAGGGAGTTGGCATAATTCTAACGCAGAAATATGTTTGGAGTGAGCAGAACGCTGTAGAATTCAGCGAATTCCTTACTCCCATGCTCGACGACGATCAGAGGAGACGTGCAACGGCAGCGCAGTGTCTGAAACATCAATGGTTGCAGCCCGGACCCAGAGAGAGAAGCGTATCGGAGGAGTGAGTGCGAGATGGCCTCGGAATCAGATAATGATAAAGAACATATTGTCGTTCCGCATTCGAAAACACAAGGCGCCGAAATGTCGTACGTTCGGATGTTTGTACGGCGTCTGTCTTTTTCAACGGGGAATGCCGAGTTCCAGCTTCGTTCGGGCGTTTAGTGAATCGCAAATGGACAAAAGTGCGTGCTCAAACATCGCGTTCTCGGATGCGCCGCTTCTTGGTCAGAGGTTGTTAAACCTGTGCCGATTTCTGCTGATTTCATCATACGGTACTGCGAAGCCTTGTTCCGAACGCACTAGCTTCAAATCGCAAAATACAGATTTGATTATAATTGGTCAGACAAAAATGATGACTGTATTTATGGTTAAATACAGTCATCATTTGGTTTGTGTTAAATGTTAAATTTTAATTTAATTTAATTTGTCAGTCATTAGTTATATTTTTCATTGTAGTTTGTTTGTGTTAATGTGTTTGTGACATAATGACCAAAAAGGCTAGTGAATTTTGTGACATAATGCCGTTGCGTCAAACGTTGCAATGAGGATACATGTTAGATGTCTCATTGAGCTCGTGTCATGATTGAAATCACTGTTAAGAGCATTGATACTTGAAAAAAAGAAACCGACGGTGAGAATCCTTCTCGCCAGCCTGCTGAGCGAGCGTTCTAACCTTCTACTTTTCATTGGCTTGGCTGTCATTCGAGCGGCAAATGCCTGTTTAGATTGAAATTCAAACATCCACCAGTTGGAGCAATTGTTGAGATTAGAGAGTTGATGAGCGAAGAGCGAACGTTCACTGCAGCTTTCTTTGCCAGCAGTTGATCAGATGCTCAGGGTAATCTATTCCAAACATTTATTTATCCTCAAAACGTGACCAAAAAGCACCAAACGACTAAAGATAAGAAATTTCAATGAAAATCCGATAGTCGTCAAACACTTCATCCACCCTGAGGTAAAACTTTGCGTTCCTCTCCTCTGGATGACTTCTCCTCTGGTCCACTTGATTATCTTCATTTTCAAAATCAAATTTCTTCTCGAAATATTCCTCGATTTTCCCTAAAGTTTCCTTTGAGATCCTCGCATCAATTTCACGTTTTTCGAGCGCATAACACTTCGGTGCTTCCCAAGCCTTGTGCGCGCCTACAATGGCTTCAAATGGTACGGGACACCACGCACCGTGCATACACAGTTTCTTAAACCACGGTCTCGTCACGAAAACGACCAGTTCTTTGTCAAACGCTCCGTCTTCAAATATCACACGGGAAACGTCCAGTTCCCTCAGGTAGTTTGAGAGCAGCTGGCGCCGAATAAAGTTGACCAACTCAGGCGTCGCTCGCTCCCTTGGATATCGTCCTCCCCACCAGACCGTTGCGAATCGAGTTCCCATCAGGTCGAGCGCCTTGCAATGCGTGTTAAAAACGTCGTAAAAAGAGATAAAGTCGAAAAGTCTTGGCGCTACCGCCGTCAGTCGGTCCAAACCAAAGAATTCTTGAATATAACTAAAACAAATGAATCTGTTTTGAGCTTCTTCGAGCGAAATTTCTCTTTCGTCTATGCACCTTGTGGCGGGATTGTATGCTTTTGAACGGTAACGAACGGTAACGGCACTTCTAATCCACGACATGCAAATATCCTGTGTTGTGCATGCGCTCAATTCGCGGGCAAACTCTCCCCAGGATCCCTCGATTTTAGCGATCTTCTGGAGCTCATGGTAGGTTCTCATCCTCATTTCTACTCCAGAACCGACGACATCGTAGACGACTTCGTTTGGTAAATTGGCGAAATCGTTCGGCAGAGAGGATCGCGGAGAGGGGCGGAACCAGGCGATCGTCTCGTGAACTGCACTGAGCAAGTCTTGATTAAGACGACCTAGAGCGTCAAAAACGTTTTGCAGGAGACCGGAAGTTTCGATGTCGTTTTGTGCCATTTTGAAGTAAAATGCAGCTTGATTTTCATGTCCTTAAATAGAGTTTTGTGCATCGCTTCTGTTTTACGCCTTTCTTCTCTGTTTGTAGGTTGATTGTAGATTGTTCTGCTTGGCAATTGCCAGAACAACAGCGTCAGGGCTGACAGCAAACTGCTAACTGAATCGTTCCTGCGAGTAAATAACGAAATCTCCCGTTTATTCTGTAATTAATATCCAAAACGGACAACTCGCTTCGTTCTCAATTGAACACCAAATATCGACAATCATGACTCAGTCAGTCTGCTCTGTTTAGACTGTCTGGACAGTAAGGTGAATCCTGTACTGTCTCCGTCGGACCTTATCGGAACTCCCGGAACCAGCCCAAAGTTTAGAGACAGAGCCGCAGAGACTAAAGACCTCTACCGTTTCTCGCCACAGGACAAGCCTGAATACAAGGCACCTCACACGAAAAATGACACCTGGCGCGCGGTGAAGCCCGGGCTCTCTCCGTCAAACATTTCCACAACCTGCGCGAATTGTTTCTCTAATGTTCAGATAGCAAGTATTACTCTTGGCCAGCGCTAATTTCGCAAAGATTCCTCGCGTCCCGCGCCTTGTGCGCCTTGTGGAAAGCTTCCAGTGGGAGTGAGACAGGCGCAATGAGTTGACTGATGCGTATGAATGAGTGCGCAATGAATTTGCCGACCGTCCTTTGCAATCCAAAATATATAGTGCAAAGCCACTACCGCAGTTTGGAAACAGCGATGCAAATTTTCCAGTTTCTCTAAAGTTTCCTTTGAGATTTTTGCCAGAACGGCTGAGTCGTGAGCAGCATATTGATCAGTCGGATTCGACTGATGAATCTTCTATTTTCTTCGAAACTTCATTCCAAGTCTCCAGGGTGCTGTGGATTCATTTGTTCGTCGTTCACGTGCAGCAATGACTTTTCTCTCCTCCTCAATCGAGGGTCTTGGGGAGAGGAGAGTATACGATTGCGCTTTAGGATCTTCACGCGAATAGGAAATCCCCTTCGAAGAAGCTCGAAACCAGGACATTTGTGAGCCGACTGGCGGCTGTGGCCCCAAAACTCGACAATTACATCTATTTCTACAACGTTCCTGACACGTACGGCTAGGCTGAAAACTCGATTCACAAGAATCACGTGTGAAGGATGAGATCCGAAGGAGGCAGCGATATTCTGTAAAATATTTCTTCTCAAGCTTCTCAAATCAGGGTCTCGTCACGAAAACGATCAATTCCTTGTCGAACGCTCCATCTTCAAATTTCACATTGGAAACCTCCAGTTCCCTCAGGTAATTTGACTGCAGCTGGCGCCGAATAAAGTTGATCAACTCAGGCGTCGCTGGCTTCCTTGCATATTTTTCAATCAGCGTAATTGATGAAAATCGAGTTCCCGTAAAGTCGAGGGCCTGGTAAAGTCGGCAGTGTGTACGTTAACCTGTCGAAAATGATATTATCGGTTGGTCCAACTCAAAACCATCTTCAATCAAAGAATCACAAAGGTCTCGGTTTTCAGCTTCTTCGTAGGAAATTTCGTTTTTGCGTGTTGCTCCCGCAGCGCATTCTCTTGAAAGGAAAGTTTGCAATGCAAAGGCCGCTACCGTAGTTTGGAGCAATGCAAAAAGCGAAATAGAATGTATTTAAACACGTGAAAATCTAGTTTCAAACTTGCATTTCACTTGAAGATGAACCGCGGAGAAGAAATCCACAATTTTGTGCGCAAACTCACTAACGCGCTGATTCTTTCCCATCACGATTTATGCGATGCGGTTCAAGAGACGCTCAATTGGCTCCGCGCCTCTCCCGACTACCGTAACTACATCGAAGCCACCGTGCCCGACGACTTTTCCCTCCTCCCCAACGTGATCATCCACGATGTCGTCAATTCACATGAACTGGAAAGGAGGAGCGCCTACTACGAACTCCGAAATCTCGTGAAAATCGACTGCTCTTGGGGAGAGTTAGCTCGGAAATTGAGCGCATGCACAACGCAAGATAATGACGGCGGAAATGTCGTTTTCCTTTCAAAAGCATACGATCCCGCTGCAGGATATTCACGCGCAAAGGAAATTCCTTTCGAAGAAGCTCTAAACCGGGACATTTGTTCTTCTTCTATTAACCGCGATTTTGATTTGGAACAACTGACGGCTGTAGCCCCAAAACTTTGCGACGTCATCTATTTCAGCGAGTTACCGGACACGAATTGCAAGGCGCTCGACCTAATGGGAACGCGATTCGCAACGATCACGTGGAGAGGAGAAGATGCAAAGGAACGAGCGACGCCTGAGTTCGTCAACTTCCTGCGGCGCCAATTGCGCTCAAATTACCTGAGAAATCTGGAAGTTTCCGATGTGAAATTTGAAGATGGAGCGTTTGACAAAGAACTGGTCGTTTTCGTGACGAGACCCTGGTTTAAGAAACTGTGTATGAGAAATGCTTGGTGTCACTTACGATTTGAAGTTATCGAAGGCGCGCACAAGGCTTGGGGAGCCCCGAAATACTATGAGCTCAAGAAAAGAGAAATTAATGCGTACATCTCAAAGGAAACTTTAGGGAAAATCGAGGAATATTTCGAGACGAAATTTGATTTTGAAAATGACGAAAGTGACGACTTGAACATTCAAATGGACATTCGTCATCCAGAGGAGAGCAACGCAAACTTTTGCCTCAGAGTGGATCAAGTTAATGACGACTATCGGATTCGGATGGACATTTCTGATCTTTAGTCGTTTGGTGGTCACGTCGGTCACGTTTTGCGGTTAAATAAATTGTTGGAATAGATTACCCTGAGCATCTGTTCAGCTGTTACATAACAAAGAGTAAGAGCTACAGTAGAGCTTTTGTCGTGGATCCGCCGGTATAGTTACAGGATCAACTCGCCTTCGACCGTTGTAGATGGAAGAAGCCGACGATCAAGCGGTTATTTTTTGGTTAACTAGACAAAGGGAGATCGCCGCGGACACAGCCGCATTCGGCTCGTCGATGACCCGACATTACCGCGAACACCTTAAAATGAGGTAAAAGGTAAATTCTTGAGCTGAAAACCAAAGAACTAAAGAGTGAAGTTAAAGAGCTTGACAAGTCCATTGCTCGATGGTCCTAAATCGAGGTAATCACATGGATTTTGCCTGTATGTCTTTTATCTTTTCTGCTTTTCGTCTTTCTATCAAACGAGGTGAATTCTGAAGAAGATGGCAGGAATGCGCACCTACTCCAAGCTCTATATACTAGCTCTAACCGCGGGTTTTTGGGGAGTTTGCTCGCGAATTAAGCGCTTTCAAAACATAAAACAACAGTTAATCTTTATCAGCTGTAATTATCCGCTCAGGAGCGTACGATCCCGCAGCAGGATATTATACAAAAGCAAACACAATTCCTTAAAAAGAAACCGAAAACCGTGACATTTGTGATTCTTTCATTGATGGTGATTTTGAATTGGATCGATTGACGGCGGTAGCTCTAAAACTTTACGTTGACATCAATTTCGACGGGGTTCCTGACACTTACAACAAAGCGCTCGACCTAATTCGACTCGATTCAAACGGTTCAAAAGAACTCGTATCGCAACGGACGCAACGGAAGGATACGAAAAGAAGCGAGCGATGCTTGAGTTTGTCAGTTTCCTGTGGCGCCAATTGCGCTCAAATTACTTGAGGGAACTTCGTTGCGTTAAACGGCGGTTTTGATTTTGAGTTCAAATCCACATCGAACACTTGGTGGCTTCGGAATTGGAAGTCGATTTTTGATCAAATCTTTTATTTCAACATTTTAACGGACAATATAATGAGCACAAATCAATCAGAATCAGAGTTCGACTCATTGTCAGAGTCATAACCACAGCAGCAACCAGATTCAGAATCAGAATTCGATCCAGAATCACAGTCAGTCCCAGAGTCGGTTAACTCATCACTCTGTTCAGTGTCCGAGTAATCAGAATATTCCAATCGGATCCTATAGTTGTAGCTTTCTTCATTTCTGTTCGCGTACAGGCGCATCTTTGCCTGACTGCGAACTGTTTTCAGCTCAATCCAATCGTCGTCTTCCACGTTGAAGGCTTTGTCGATTTTCTGGAAAGATTCTTCTGAAATCCTTGCGTCAATCTCCCTCTGGCTAACTTGGAAGTGTTCTGCGGCCGCCCAGGCCTTGTGCGCTTCCTCAAAGACCTCAAACGGCAGCAGAATTCCCTCTCCTAGTTCCAGCGATTCAAACTGCGGTCTCTTCACGAAATCTACAAAAGCAGAAGTCAACTCTTCAGTTTCATAAGTATCCGCTTAATTCTAGTTTCTTCAGATATCTTGACTTCAGTTGGCGTTTGAGGAACGTGTTGATTGTAAGCGTGGCCAATTCTGATCGCTTCTCGTAGGATCACATGCCACTCGATGGTCGAGAATCGAGCTTCCCATCAATTCCAGAATTTCGCAGTCTTTGTCGGAATCGTAGGATAAACTGATTGATTCGTGGAGTAGCGGAGCTTTCGTTTTCCACGCTTCCCAGTTCCCTTCAAAGCTAACGTTGCGTAGACTCCGATACATCGTGAATTTCCGTCCAAATTCCGCCCACGAACCGTCGATCAGAGAGAGGTTTTCAAGAGGATTCTGACAGTTCATCCTCATATGACGCCTGCTCGGTGACGTCGTGAACGATCTCGCTTGGTAGATCCGCGAATTCGTCGTCCAATTCCAGCTCCAAGTGTCCATAGTAATCGTGATGGGTGATCAGCAACTTGAGAGTTTCCTGCAGCACGTCGACCACACCTTTCACTTCATCAGACGTGAATGTGTGACTGTATCTACGGCTTTTACCGTGCTTCTTGTGGCCCTTCAACAGCTTCCTGGTCTTGGCAACAACTTCGGAGATTTGCTGTGCACGATCCATTTTGGAGTGAATTCAACTTGGAATTCTGGGCTTTAATGTTGCTGGAGCAATGCGAATCAGCGCTTGAACGCATCGCATTCCGATCAGATTCAGTTCTTTGCTGTTGTATCGCTTTTGTACAAGACTGGGTCTTGCCACGACCACTCTGCAGTATACGACAGCCTGTTGGCTCGCACAAAGACGGGTCGTTTGTAATCGTCGGTTTCAATAGTCGGTTTAGTCTTAATCGTTTAGTCGTAATAGTCGGTTTCAGCTGCGCCATAACAATTCGCAATTGGCAACCATCTGCAACCAGTAGAATCTGCAGGTTTTTCGCGTCAGAAACCCAAATTACTGACTGTCGTCTCTTATCGTGCGAAATTTCAGCAACAGGAAATTGGGTTCCTGACGCGAAATGCCTTCGCATTCTACCGTGTTTGACAATTGCGAATTGTTATGGCGCAGCTGAAACCGACTATACTTTAGTGTTGTTTGGTTGAGGCCCGACTGACAATAAGAGGTCGCGTGTTAATTATTGGTTCGCGTGAGCGACCGTAAACAGCAATAAACGACTAGTCAGATAGTCAGATTCAGTTCTATGCTGTTGTTAAAAGGTTAAAACGCTCCGCGTTTAACCCTGCTTTAACCTTTTCAGTGCTTTATGTATGCTCAGTTTCCGCTCTATCAACGTCAGCTCCTTGCTGCCGTTCTATGAAACAGGACCGCTGTCCACAATCACCTTCAACTACACTGGACCGGCGTTCGGAGAAAGGTTTCTTCGTTCGTTACAGTTCGAACACGGCGACGACGCTTAACGCCCAGTGGATCACCATCAACTGCAAATTCTGGATCAGAGCCGACTCCTCACTCTGGAACGGGGCGACCGCTCCATCCGAGATCTGAACCAACGCCCTATCACGGATCTGAATCGGCGCTCTATCATGGATCAGCGCAAACGCCTCGTCCTGGATCTGGATCGACCGTCTTTTTGTCGTCTGTTGTGGTGATGCTGACCGTCTTTGTTCAATTAATTCAATGCTAAAATGAGTTAAAACGCGCAGGTAAATTCTTAAGCCGAAAACGGCTACAGTGGATTGAAAGTAGACCTAAAAAGGTTAACTTGAACCCTCAAACTGGTAACTTCTCTGTACTCCTATTTTCCGTATCAACAACGTCTCTGTGTCACCAATTAACTTGACTGCAAGTCTTCAATTCGTCCAAGCAAATAATCACACTTTCCAACCTGACGGCAATTAATTGAAATTACCGTGAGGCAAGGTACACAAGGCTAGACTGGTTCTAAACGTTGACGGTTGTACTCAACTGATTACGCGTCTATTTAAAGGGACAGTACCTTTGTTCTAAGTAGTCTGGGAACTGAGGAAACTGACACCTTATCCCGGAATCAAAAAGATTCGGTCTCGCCCCGATTTGTCCGAGGCCGCTTCTACAATATTCCGATCCGATCTTGCACTGGCGTGGATTATTGCGACCAACACAGCGCGAATTATCGACTACAGTACAACCGCGCGCACCGGGTAACCTCAATGCGTGATTTATTCGACAAGGGTTAGGCGGGCTACATTCACATCGGCTGGTGAGTCAACGCTTTCCGCGCTCAAAAGCGATGCTCAACCCGGTATTTAAGAACGTGAATATCAAAAAATTGCATTTCACTTCAAAATGGACCACAATGAACAACCCGCCCTCCAAGAAGACATCTTGCCGAACGTCTTTGCCCTCCTCGCGAACGAGATCATCCACGACGTCGTTGATTCGCACGGAGAGGAAAGGAGCTACACCTACTACGGACTCCGAAAACTCGTTCAAATCGAGGGCTCTTGGGGAGAGTTTGCCCGCGAATTGAGCGCATGCACCACGCGATATAATGATGGCGAAAATGTGATTTTCTATTCGAGAGAATACGATTGCGCTGCAGGATCTTCACGCGAAAATGAAATTCCGCTCGAAGAAGCTCTAAACCGGGACATTTGTTCTTCTTCTATTAACGGCGATTTTGATTTGGAACAACTGACGGCGGTAGCCCCAAAGCTCTACAACGTCATCTGTTTCTGCAAGTTACCTGAGAGCCATTGCAAGGCGCTCCACCTTATGGGAACTCGATTCTCATCAATTCGGCTGATTGGGAAAGATCCACAGAAGCCAGTGACGCTTGAGTTGGTCAACTTCCTTCGGCGGCAGCTGCGCTCAAACTACTTGAGAAAACTGGAGGTTTCGGCTGTGAACTTTGAAGATGGAGCGTTTGACAAGGAGTTGGTCGTTTTCGTGACGAGACCGTGGTTTGAGATGCTGTTCATGGGAGTAGGTTTCCGTCGCATACCTTTCGAAGTCATCGAAGGCGCGCACAAGGCTTGGAAAGGCGAAATGTTTTAAACTCAAGGAACGAGTAATTTCTGCGTTTTCTCAAAGTTTCTCAAAGGAAACTTTAGGAAAAATCGAGGAATTTTGGAGGTGAAAGTCATAAATTAAAAATTCGTCATCCAGAAGAGAGCAACGCAAGTGTTTGCCTGACAGTGGTTACAGTGAACGGTCAGTGTCGATTGCGGATGGAAATTTGTGATCTTTAAATGTTTGGTGCTTTGCGGTTAAATAAGTAATAAGTTAAAACAAAGTTACTAATTGTTTAACATATTTGTTTGTTTGCGAAGCTGAATCTGATTAGATCTCCAATCAAGGCGATGCAAGACTCAACATTTCAATCCTCCTCCTAAATTCCAGCGCTTGTTTGACTGTGCAACATCGATATCCTACGCTAGATAGCAAGTATTACGCTTGCTTACGCGCCTTTGCTTCCAACGCCTTGTTCGCCTTGTGGAAAACTGCAAGTGGGCGGAATGAGGGGAATGGAATGAGCCGACCGTCCTTTGCAACCCAAAATATAAAGTGCAAAGACCGCTACCGTAGTTTGGAAGAAGCGATGCATAAAGCGAAATAAGATGCATTTAAACACGCGAAAACATAATTTGAAACTTGCATTTCACTCGAAGATGGACCGCGGTGAAGAAATCTCCGGCTTCGTGCGAAAGCTCACTGATGCGAAGAGTCTTTCTCACCAAGAATTGCTCGATGCGGTTCAAGAGACGCTCGATTGGCTCTGCACCTCTCCGGACTACCGTAACTACATTAAAGTTGACGCCTTTTCCCTCCTCCCCAACGAGATCATCCACGATGTCGTCAATTCTCATGGAGTACAAAAACGGAATACCTTCTATAAACTCAAAAATCTCGCGAAAATTGAAGGTTTTTGGGGAGAGTTTGCCAGGGAATTGAACGCATGTACCACACAGGAAAATGGTGTATTAGACCGTGTGACCTTCCGTTCAAGAGCATATGATCCCACGGGGGATCAGCCAAAGAAGGGAAAATTTCCTTCAAAGAAGCTCGAAATCAATTCATTTGTTCTTCTTCTATTAACGGCGATTTGATTTGGAACAGCTGACGGCTGTAGCCCAAAACTTTACGATGACATCAATTTCAACGAGTTACCGGACACGCACTGCAAGGCGCTCGACCTAATGGGAACGCGATTCTCAACAATCACGTGGAGAGGAAGAGATCCAAGGGAACCAGCGACGCCTGAGTTGGTCAACTTCCTCCGGCGCCAATTGCGCTCAAACTACCTGAGAAACTTGGCGTTTCCGGTGTGAAATTTGAAGAAGGAGCGTTTGACAAAGAACTGGTCGTTTTCGTGACGAGACCCTGGTTTGAGATGCTGTATTTGATAGGTGCTTCGCATAGCTTACCTTTCAAAGTCATCGAAGGCGCTCACAAGGCTTGGCAAGCGCGCAATGCTTTGAAACTCGAGGAACGAATAATTTTTGCGTATTTCTCCAAAGAAACTTTGGGGAAAATCGAGGAATATTTCGAGACGAAATTTGATTTTGCAAATGCAGCTAACACTTGTGAATTGACAATTCCTCATCCAGAGGAGAGCAACGCAAAGTTTTGCCTCAGAGTGGAAGAAGTTGATGATTGGATGGATTATTGGATGCGGCTGATAATTTGTGATCTTTAGATGTTTGACGCATGATGCTGCGCACAATGCTGCGTATTAAATCAGCTGTGATCCTTAACGGTATGCCAAACCCTATGATGCGATGAGTCTTTCTCATCTCAACCAAACTAATATTGATCTAATATTGATTGATTTGCGGCAAAACAAATCGGTATTACAGTTGCCTGGAAAAAGCGATGCACAAAACGCTATTTAAGCGCGTGAATTAAGAAAACTGCATTTCACTTCGAAATGGACCGCGGCGAACAGACTTTTGAGATCGTGCGCAAACTCTCTAACGCGATGAATCGTTCTGTTCAAGAACTACGCAAAGCAGTACAAGAGACACTCGATTGGCTCCGCACCTCTCCGGACTACAGTAACTACGTTGAAGCGCCTGTGCCGGACGACTTTTCCCTCCTCCCGAACGAGATCATTTGTGACGTCGTCGATTCCCGTGGAAGGAAAGGAGCAGCGCCTACTACGAACTCCGAAAATCTCGTTCAAATCGACGATTCGTGGGGAGGTTTGCCCGGGAATTCAGCTCATTTATAACGCAAGTTCATGACTGCGGAAATGTGGTTTTCCGTTTAACAGAATACGATTGCGCTGTAGGATCTTCACGCAAAAAGGAATCTCCTTCGAAGAAGCTTTAAACCGGAACATTTGCGATTCTTTAATTGAAGATGATTTGGATTTAGAGCAACTGACAGTTCTGGCCCCAAAACTCTACGATGACATCTACTTCTACGAGTTACCGGACACGCACGGAAAAGCCCTCGACCTAATGGGAACTCGATTCTCAAGAATCACGTGGGAAGGAGGAGATCCAAAGGAACCAGCGACGCCTGAGTTGGTCGACTTCATTCGGCGACAGCTGCAGTCAAATTACCTGCGGGAACTGGAGGTTTCCGGTGTGAAATTTGAAGATGGAGCGCTTGACAAAGAATTGGTCGTTTTCGTGACGAGACCTTGGTTTGAGAATATGGTTATGGGAGTAGGTTTCCATCGCTTACCTTTCGAAGCCATCAAAGGCGCGCACAAGGTTTGGGAAGCACCGAAGTTCTATGAGTTCCAGAAACGAGAAATTAATGCGCAGATCTCAAAAGAAACCGTAGTGAAACTCGAGGAATACTTTGAGATGAAATGTGATTTTGAAAATGACGAAAGCAGTCATGATTTGAACATTCGTCATCCAGAGGAGAGCAACGCAAAGTTTTTCCTCAGAGTGGCTGAAGTTAATGACGACTATCGGATCTGGATCGACATTTCTGATCTTTAGATGTTTGGTGCTTGTTGATCACGTTTTGAGGATAAATAAACTGCTCCTATTTTATTCAGTTTTCCGGTTTTTGACAAGCTGACTGCGAGATTCACAAAAATGTATGCTAGGGAAGTTGTGCTCACTCTGATGACAAGACTGATAAGAACACAATGGAGCTTCGTTTTGCGGAGCTTTTCAATTCTTACTGAAGCTGATCATGATGAAATTCTCACCGAATCACGTATGATTTCTGATTTCTACCCATTTAAGTGCCTATTTAAGTAAGAATAAAAATGCTCTGTATCGGCATTTGTAGTCCAAGAATGTTCATGCCTAATCCAGCGAAGAACATTTTGACCGTTTCGTGGCCTTCACTTGTTTGTGTTACGGAGCGGAAGATGATAACTAATCACTTCCTACTCGTGTGAGCGTGGCTGATGGGCTTGGCGATAACTCTCTCTCTCTCTCTCTCTCTCTTTCAGCATTAGAGGCAGCATGAAAATGAAAGGTTTTGACGCTGGTTGCTGCCATGCCAATGGTCACGTCATACAAGACAATCTAAAAGGAGGATTCGCGCTGCTGATTACTAATCTGATGGTAACGTCATTTGTACGCACTTGTGTTTGAGTGGTTCGCTTTGCGGAGACGTTTTATGCTAATATAGCTCGATTTGATCAGAAATAAGACAAAAACTGATTTCTCTTCTTCCTTTGCAAGCTGTAAATCTGAGCAAAAATCCAATCTTCAATGTTCCTCCCTGTGCTGTGCGCCAACACCCTCAAATGGTGCAAATGCCCAGCGAGTATTGATAGCGACAGTGGTGCACAAGCAGTCGGAACATAAGCTGACGAAAAGGAAAATTCTTCTTTGATAATTTCCGCTCCCACGGCGACTTCATATTGCGGAGATTAAACGACACGATAACACTTATCACTTCCTACTTTCCTGCTAACGGGCGGCTACTCGTAAGAATTTGCTAATTGAACGAGGATGCGCGTTGCAGGGCTTCGGTCCACCTTAGGGCTAAAGAATTTTGCGCATTTTCAATCTTTTGTTTCAGGCATCATGCTCCTCTTCCTCTTGCTCCTCTACACGTCGTGCCTAAACGCTCTCCAATGGATTGAATGTCCATTGAATGTTGATGGCGAGAGTAGTGCGAGAATTGAACTAGACAGCAATGAAGCAGCAGTCGGCATTCGGTCGTACGGTTGGCCAAACTCGATGACAACGCTGAGTGGCGAAACTCGTTATGGCGATTGCAATTTTCGTATTCGCGTGAGTTGAAATCAATCAAACGTTTTCTGAACATTGAACTCACAAACAGAGAGTCTGGCGAGCCGGAATCGTGGCTCGGCTCGATAATTAATTGTTGTTATCGATCTAGGCGTCGTTTTCTTCCACGAAACGGCCGATTCCACTGTTTTCATTGTGCACTGTACTCTACCGGCCCGCTTTCGAGTAATTTGATGTCGGCGGACACGTTCCATGCGTCGGAATCATTCAAAAACGCGTTTCAGTGTTCAAAAAACAGCCAAATTGTTGCGCCGCTTATTTTCTTTAATTTAACGACAAGCAGGATATGAAGAGTCTGACTTTACCATCGTGATCGGGATAGTCGAAAATGAGGGCAAAAATTAGACAAAATTTCAGCATAGTCAGAACCATTTTTGGAGCTCTCTTTCATCCACTCGTTGAAATGGAACGAAACAAACTTCCTATCATCAGCTAGCAGAGCAACTGCATCCATCTCTAATCCCCCATTTGGCTTTAGCACTCGTTGCGCTCAGCCAAACTCGTCGTCCTCTTCTTGAACGCGCACATTTGGATTCAATTCAATAACCAGCATCGTCACATCGAGACAAACAATCGCGACTACGCGCAGAGCTTTATTGTAAAAGAGGAGCACGATTACCAGCGGCCTCTGCGGCTGGTTGCGGGAGATCAATCGAACTATGACGAATTTTGGAATCATTGGAATGGATTTGAGGCTGTCGTGGCCCTGTTTGGTATGCACTACCTTAGCCGCCTTGGTCCAGCTTGAAATTTCCGTTTAGACGAATCAAAGTGTCCCTTCGAAACAGGTCCCTCACATACCGTAGTCATCAACGAGACTAACCCAAGCTTTGCTGCCTCAGAGTGGCATTTGCAGCCGAATGAGTTGGTGATCCGTTTTTCTAATTTGTCGCCCCCACATGCGTCCTCCTCTTTAGGATCGCCAGTGTGCAGTCAAGACGCTGTGTGTGGCGATTTGTTCCAACGGTGGGAGAATCTCTTAAACTGGTATTTTCCGTCTTTACCCTGGATTGCTACAGTGGCGACCAACTAACTCTCTACGATGACGACAAACCGATTTTCACCTTTGATGTCAATCACCCTGACGCGCCTCAAGTGGTCTTCTACACAAACGCCTCCTTCCGGCTCGAATACGACCGAGAGGGATTTGGTCTAAACTACGCTTCGCAGTTTGTCGCCGTGGTGAGCGCGTTTCAAGAGGAGCCAGCGAAGAGTGAGTTCAACTACGAGGGGTTTTTCAGCCAAATCTGAGCCTCTGATTTCAGGACCTGATTTTCAATGCCAGCTGAACACTCAAATGGTCCTCAAAACGAGCACGTCCATTAGAAACAACATTGTCACGGATGGATTCGTTACGCCGTACGCGAGTCAACAAGTAAGTCAACAAGCAGAGTTCGGCGATTTGAGGAAGGCAAAGCAAAGCTGGTTGTCCAAATGCACAGTCTAAGAGACCATACTGTAGTGCGAAAAGCACGAAATGAGCCTTTTTGTATGCCATTTGAAACCACAAAACACGGGTGATTTCGACCTTTCTCGACGGCTTTCGCAGAGCGCGTTTCAGGAATTCGGTGGACTTTTGCTTGATTGTGCAGGCCTTTGGCTCTCTGATTGCGAATTCAAATTGAGGGAATTCGAAAGTCGAATGCTTATCACCCAAGATTGGCTTAGAACCATTCCATGGTCCTCTAAGGGGCCGTGAGGCGAATTGATTGCAGTACGGTAGTACTTTGACCGTTTGAAACTGACTATATCCTTCACCGTAATTCTGGTGGTCTGAGCGTACCTCGCGACCTTAAATTGGTCCAGAACGACCCAGCAAACACAAGTTTATGGCTATGTGGGCGCGAAGCGATGAAAAATCGAGTTTTTTGGATTCCAGGATAGGTCAGAAAATGACAATTTTTGCGTTTTTGACGCCTTTTTGGCCAGGTGGTCATTTCCGGCGTTGCGTTTGACCTTGGAAATTACGATTCATGAATCCATTTGCTCCCCAGAGGGATAAAGGCGGTAAGTTTGACAAGGGCGCAACCACGGGCAACGCGCAGCTCTCTAAAATCCAGCGTTACAGGAATGCAGCTTGCAAATCAGCACCCTCCCCGGGAAGGAACTGCGCTTCTATCCTGAAAACAGCGACTTTGAGGGCTGCTGCGACGTCGCAACTTTCACGTCTCCGAACATCTCGTTTGTCATGTCGTAAGTCGAGCTTTTGACTCTCAATCCATAAACTCCATTCATTAAAGAAGCCCCAATTTCGCTATAAACCGAGATGCCAACGATAGCACTGCAGTAATCGCAACTCGCGGCGCAGAGATGACCAACATTTACTGGAAATCCGATGGAAACTACGGTAGAGCGGGATTTAGTGTGAGGACTGAGGTTCTCGGTTTGTGCTGCCGGTCACGATGCTAAGAAATGGTCAATTGGTTTGCAGATTGCGACTGCGGACCAGCGAACATCGATCTCTCCATTGTGGGCTCACATTTTGGACCTTCTAAAGGGGGCGCCTACTGTAGGAACATGTCCTGCGAGTGGAATCTAACTTTTCCCGCCAAAACGCTCCTCGCTCTGCGGATCGACGGAAATCTGCGCGGCTGTTGGAGTGCGAATCCAATTGGAGACTCGCTCATTGTTGCAAATTCAGCCGGAACGACGCTGTTTTCGTGAGTTTGCCACGCACATACCGTTTGCCTACAGCCTACAGTATCCAGATCCAACAATTGCTCCAACCCGACCCCTCAGAATTTCTACAGCGTTGCAGGCGGATTGAACATTCGATTCAGGAGTTCGGACCTTCTTCCGCTTACCAACAACGACGATTCACGTCTACGCTTCTACCCATACCTTTTGAGCAGTAGGTCAAGCCTGAAATGACCGTAATTTGAGCGCTGAATCCACTTTCAGCTTCCGTAGTCAAACCTCGAGTGTTGGTCGATGCGAACGATTTTCAAATCGCCAACTATTTCGATCTTTTCAACGGCTCTAAATCGGGCCGAACGTTCCAACTGGGACCAAATATGACCTCGAATCGACTGCAATTGTTTACGCTGACAGAGGACGCCGATTACAGCGGAGTTGTGGTCATCGATGGAGCAACCGTTCAACCGTTGAATTCTGAATTTTTCCGGCGTCCTTTCGTCTCAAAAACCGGAACGATAACACTTTTGATGGTAGACTACGAGTCCATATCACAACAAAGCAAAATTCTGATCAAAGTCTACGACGGTTGGTTACAGAACAGCCGAACATGGACTTGAAAGTCAATTTTCAGAGAACAGAGAGTGCAGCGACCAGCAAGGAGTGATTCTGAGCGCAGATTATGAAGTAAACTACACAGCGACCTCGCAACGACCGAGCCAGATTCATTGTGCACTGTTGGTCTACGTTGCTGTATCTTTCAATTCGACGCTCTTCTATGCGGGAATGCGAATGGCGATCAGCAGCTTGGAAGTAAGTGTGAAAATGAGAAACTTGGTTTTTGGGTCTTAAAATGCGCATTCTCGGCGTTTAGATTCGTTCAGGTACAGTAGGAGTGTTACAGTAGAGTCGATACGTGACAACTCAGAGCTGTCGATTTGGCGGCGCAGATTGTAACTAGGCCTAAGCCTATGGCGGTTACTGTAAGGTTAGCTCAGCACGAAGCCTAAAAACTCACAAATTCTAAGCCAACAACAGGCCGCAACAATAACAAGTCCAAATTGCGCCGAATGGTCCCGGCGCCGAGTTGTTCTGCACCGAGAAAATGTCACACAGTAGAATACGGTACAATTGGAGTATTAAGTGGTGGGTAGTAACGATCACATATTTCATTCAGGGTACCCTAAGCTACGGTACCCCGATTGGGGGAGTCTAAACAGAGTTTAGCGCGAAGCCTCCGCCAAAATTTAGATTATAACGCTGATAGTGGACCGATTTTGCTTTATCAGACCTCAGGCTTTGCGCCAAGCTCTGCTCATCCATTTATGTGTCGTCTTTGTAAACTTTTCGTTTTTTGGAAACAAATTGGTGTGTAGACAAGATCTGAAAGCTTCAGGGGACCGTTTTGACCTCTCTGATGTAGTTTTGGCCTCTAATTCGCCATTGGAGCCAGCCAAAATGTCATACAGTACTCGTGTTCGCAAAAGCAACTAACAATTCTCTCTCTCATTCAGGGCACAAATGAATCCGTCAAAGTGTTCCCTGGTGTCGACATCACCAAAACTCCGTTGTACGAATTCAAGTAAGCCTTCATTTATGCCAAATGCTACAATCTAAACTAATTTCAGCCAGACAACGATGAGTAGCTGGAATAACACGTTAGTTTACGGTCAGCTTTTCACCATTCTAGTGCCAATTGGCGCTTCCTACGACTTTGACCCTTCGGAGGACTTTAGTAAGTGGCTGTTCAGTCCTGTGCTGCTTTAAAAACCAGTGACCTCTCTTTCAGCTTATCTTTCTGACCACATTAGCGTCACCGACGGCGTCTTCATGACTCCGTTCTATCCGTTCGGATCGAACCAAACTGGATTGACGACGCTGACGCAGAAAAACTCGCAATGCTCGCTTGACGGTTTCCAATTTGAATTGTTTGTCGAGAGTTTCTCCGCTCAATCGTCTCTGGACGTCTACGCTGACAGTTTGCTCGTTTACAGGTACCATCGGACGGTTTGCTCCGCACTTAACCCTGCTTTATGTATGCTCAGTTTCCGCTCTATCAACGTCAGCTCCTTGCTGCCGTCCTATGAAACAGGACCGCTGTCCACGATCACCTTCGACTACACTGGACCAGCTTCGGAGAAAGGTTTCTTCGTTCGTTACAGTTCGAACACGGCGACGAGCGCGTGCTCAACGCCCAGTGGATCGCCATCAACTGCAACTCCTGGATCAGAGCCGACTCCTCACTCTGGAACGGGGCCAACGCTCCATCCTCGATCTGAACCAACGCCTTTTCATCAATCTAAATCGACGCTCTATCATGGATCAGCGCAAACGCCTCGTCCTGGATCTGGATCGACCGTCTTTTTGTCGTCTGTTGTGGTGATGCTTACAGTCTTTGTTCAATTAATTCAATGCTAAAATGAGTTAAAACGCGAAGATAAATTCAGAAGAAAAGCAGAAAACGGCAACAGTGGATTGAAAGTTGGCAGATTGACAACGCGACAACGCCCACGCGACAACGAAGTGCCCAGAACGCATCAACATAGGATGGGAACCGCTCTCAAAATTTCGACGAAACGTTTTTTAAGCGCTACGGTGCAATGTGCGCATCAGTTAGAAAGGATTATTTTTCAAACTACAAATAAGCTCTTCAGTTTTGTGGTCATAGCAGCAAATGATGTTTCATTTCCGTTCAAGGGAATGCCGCAAAAGGAGAGAATAGGGAAATACAGGAAAATACTATTTACACAGCAGTTGGTTCCACAATCTCATCGTATAGTAACATCAGCTTTGGTAACAGGGGCCTTAATGATATGCACGTCAGCCGTCAGTCAGGAGAGCCATCAAATTTGAGCTGATGTTACTATACGATGAGATTATGGAACCAACTGTCGCGGCTCGCTTGAAGGCCGAAAACGATCGGCGGCTGTCTGTGAATGAGAGACTCTGCGCCTTCATTCGCAACGCCGCCATCGGCCGACCGCTGCTGCTTTCCTCCTGCATCGTCCCTATTTTCACCTCACTCCGCTCGATTGCTTGCGCGGCTCTCTCGGCACAAGGTAAACGGCCCGTCTGCTGATGAATTATTCGATCTTCAGCAAAAGTGTTATAAGCTAACTGCGGGGAAGTTGCAGCAGCTTGCAGCTCTGATTTTTGCTCTCCTCCACTATTCATATCACGTTGTGTTGTGGCTGTCACTGTAGTATTGTCCTTACAGTTGATTTGAATATACAATCAGGTACGAAATTTACATTTAAAAAACTGGTTGTCAAACAGATTACTCTATTTCGGTCCCTTTTCATAAATACGTGATGGGATGGGACCCAACAGCTCCGTTATGAGTCCCAAGTGGTCGTCATCCCGCGAGTAGTCGCTGCCTTTGTCCGGCTGAAACAAGTAATCTCCGGTCGCCAGCTCAAACGCCAAACACGCTGTGCTCCAGATGTCTACGGCCGGACTGTATTCAGCACCAATGAGAACTTCAAGACTGCAATACTCGCAAGTTTGGATGTCATGACTGTAGTGATGATGCACCCATGATCCGATTTACTTCTGCGGCCATGCGTCGGTTCCTGCATCTAGACTCTCTTCGCTGACTCCATTTCTTCGCAGGATGCCGTTTTGCAATTGGTGAGCACATTATCAGCAAATCAAGCTAGAGCTCCAATTTCTGATGATGAGGTTATTTCCAATAACCTCATCATCATAAGTAATTACAAAGGGCTGCCGTTGCCGAAAGTCCGCATGATCATAAAACAAGTACTGGAGGGTTTGTCCCACTTGCACGACAACTGCGATATCATCCACACGGACATCAAACCTGAAAATGTGTTGATTACAATGCCGCAAAAACAGATCAGACAAATGGCCGCCGACGGTTTGCCCATCGTCTAGCAGCTTTTAATGATTTTATCGTACTGTTCAAACTGGAGTTTGCTCTGCTAACAACATGTTTTGGGTTTTATCGAAACGCATTTCACACACTTAACTACCACCATTCAGGGTTCTGACACTCCGATTCTTGGTTCCGAAGGAAGCATACTACAGCAGCTCCAAGATTTGACCGAAGGTTTAGTGTGGTTGGCTATCAACATTGAAAAATCCTTTTTCAGCCATTGATGCGTCCGCGAAAGAAGAGAGCTTTAGTGGTGAGGAGATTGCCGTCAAAATTGCCGATCTGGAACGTGCGTGCTGGGTGCATCATCACTACAGTCATGACATCCAAACTTGCGAGTATCGCAGTCTTGAAGTTCTCATTGGTGCTGAATACAGTCCGGCCGTAGACATCTGGAGCACAGCGTGTTTGGCGTTTGAGCTGGCGACCGGAGATTACTTGTTTCAGCCGGACAAAGGCAGCGACTACTCGCGGGATGACGACCACTTGGGACTCATAACGGAGCTGTTGGGTCCCATCCCATCACGTATTTATGAAAAGGGACCGAAATGGAGTAATCTGTTTGACAACGTAGGCTAAGAGTGTTTGCGCACAGTTCATTTTGGTACTTACAGACTGGTAGAGCATCACTGAACTGAAACCCTGGTCGTTGGTCGACATTCTTATCATGGACCTTGATCCATGATCTTCTCTCTGCCCCCTTTCACCCTCTT
>MQUG01004280.1:0-12812 GCA_007213375.1 Steinernema feltiae | reverse complement strand
TCTCGTGAAGCGGAAGGCTTTTTACTGCGTTCATAAGGATTTTAAGAAGACTAGAAGGTGGTTCGGTCTTAGATGAAGAGGCGTGCGAGTTTAGCATGCGACAGACTAACATTATTTTTGACACTTTTGTCTGAAAATTCCGATTTACTTGTTAGCTCACTTAAAGGACAGTGTCATGACAAAAAATTGTCTCAAATCAATTCCAGACTTCTGTAGGGTAGGTTTTCGGGTTCGAGAAAATTTTGGTCGAGTCAGAATTTTCATAAGTGTACTCCATACTGGAATATAAGCCCTTATACGGAACCAAATATGCTCGGTCTTGAAGCGATCTGACTGATGACGCGGACCTCCCGTACTGTGTTCGAACGCGCGCACTTGCAAGTAAGTAATTTCTGGCATTTTCGAGTGATTCTGATGCAAGTTTTCACGACCCAATTTACCTAGAAACCGACCACAAAACAGAGAAATGCCGCTTTCTGTGGAGAAACAGCCGAAAAAACAATATTCGCCGAATTTCGCGCGCGCCGCGCTGTTCTCAACGGCTGCAGCGTTGAGAGCCGGCATTCTCAAGTTGCCACTACACGTCAATTGGATTTGCGAATTTTCGCTGTTTGTCCACAGGAATGCCGCTATTTCTCTGTTTGGTGGTTGGTTTCTAGTAAGTTGGGTCGGGAAGAACTCTCATTGATCAGATCACTCGAAAATGCCAGAATTACTTGATTCGGCAAGTGCGCGCGTTCGGAACACAGTACGGGGGGTCCGCGTCATCAGTCAGATCGCTTCAAGACCGAGCATATTTGGTTCCGTACTAAGGCTTATATCTCAGTACGGAGTACACTTATGAAATTCTGACTCGACCAAAAATTTTCTCGACCCCGAAAACCTACCCTACACGAAGTCTGAATTGATTTGAGACAAATTTTTTGTCATGACACTGCTCCCTTTAACGCAGATCACTGTTCTTACACGCTTTCAAGTTAACTTTTATAAAAAAGGCTTTTCAATTTACAGTGGATCTTGTTTAGCATAAAACATCAAATTGCGGAAGTATGGCCACTTTTAGCTTTATTGGCTTCTTTTGATAATAAGGGAAGCCGACAAAAATGGTCAAAATACGACCGTACCGTGCACGTCAGATCAAAATCAATTGCACGAGAACCTAAATACAGGATCCCTACGAACTTTTATATCAGGGCTGAGTTGTCCTAAGATGCGCAAAAATTCTGATTACAGCACCTTGGTGTGTAGGGTGCACGAAAATGGGACGAAATTTCAAAAAATCTGAGAGTCAAAAATGAAATTGTTTGGGAATTTTACTCAAAATTCAAAATAGTAAAAAATAGTTTCACAGGTTATCATACTCGATTTGATTTGAATTAAATGTAACAAACTGAGCTGGGCTTTAAACACAAACCTACGCATAGAAGACTGGGCTTATAAGACTACAAGCTAGATTTGCTGTTATTTGGCTTCTATTTTGTATTGTTTCAGCTGTACTTTAGCGTACGATATATATTTGAAACACCCGTGGCTTCATAATTTTAAATAGTTTTTTATAGCTTACAGTTATCTTTGTTCAAAAGCAGCTCCACCTTCACTACTTACTCTTTCAGCTCTCAGCCCACAACCTCCGAAAAGCTCATAATCCAAGCACCGAGCAAACTCTCTGTCATCAGTCTTGACAAATCACTTATCAAACTCTCCGGATTCCCCTCTAATACCGTATTCAAATGTAAGCCTCTATTTTTCAGCTGTTAGCTTATATTTCTTTACTGCAGGGTCCGTCAACTTCATAAGCGCATTCATCTACGGCACAAAGTTCTACTACATCGCGGACACGGGGAACATAGCCTTTACAATCGACCTCGAAAAGCTGATCGTGACAGGAAAACATCAGATTACGGTGCCTACAAAAGTTGGATTGTCGCTCAACTCAAGCAGAATCAACAAAACCGTCATTTTCGGCGATTTCGCAATCATCATGCAGTACAATCAGTTCAGCGAGGTGAAATTCTTCAAATTGGATCTGAAGTAAGCGAAGACGTTGAGGGGAAATCGGCTGAATTTATCGTTTAGGAAATGGAAACTAGACGAGATCACTGACTCTATTTCGTTGCGGGACCAAATCGACAAAATTGATCACGTTGGATACGATAGCGAAGCAATTTTCATTTATGGAAAAACAACGAAAGATGCGAATCACTTGTGGAAGTTGGTATTCAATCCTGGAAAGTAAATCATTTGAATGGGCGTGCAATCTGAACTCTGGCACCTAATGAATGTGGTAGCTGGCTAACTTGGTGTGTAAAGCGTTCAATCGTTGCTCCTAGCTAAGCATATTTTCCCCAGGTTTAGGCTGACTACCTTAGAATGAGTGGTGTCAGGGATCGCTTCCGGAACAACTGTTTCTGTATGAGCGCATCGAAGAACGCTCTTCCAAACACCAAAGAAGGAGATCTAACTTCAATGCTCCGACATTCCTTGTTCAGAGCGAATTCCTCGATTGCAGGACGAAGTTCTTCCGTCCATCCGTTCCCTCCAATTGAGAAGATCTCCAAAGCTCTCCAACACAGATGATCCCATATCACATGTGTACTTCATCTTGTTGAACGGAGGCTTTTTCAAGATCGGTTTGATCTAAGCGCATATCTACCTCGCCTAGCGTGCTCTCCCGCGCCTTTGCATGCAAAACTCAGAAATATTTTCTCCATTTTTAATTTGAAACAAAACAGAACATCAATTCAACTTCCGCTCGGCTTGGCGACGTCGGCCAGTTTCGTTCCGATTGTTGTTGCATCGGAGCTTCGATCTGTAGGCCGCCGCTCGCTTCGCGACTTCTTCGGTGGAAGGTTGGGACGCCGATGCTACCCTAAAATGCAAATTTGCTTTGGAATCACGGATTTGTGCTTCTTACCCTGTCAACAGAGGGCTGTGCGGGAATCTCCGGATCGGCGTTCTCGTCCTGACTCGCCAATTCAGAAGACGGGGATGGCGACAGCTGGCTCTCCGCACCCTCTACTGCATTCTCTTCGACAACGATCTTGCGAGGCCGCCCGCGTTTCTAAACATTCACTTTAAACTCGGAAATTGGTTTTTCGTTACTTTTGGAGCTGGCGACACGACTTCCTCAATGACGAGAAGAACCTCGGACTTTCGAGGACGACCCGCGGCTCTGAAAACGGAATTTGCTTTGAAACAACGAGTTTGAACGCACCTTGGGGCAGCCGGGACTCTCGCCTCCTTGTTGCGGCAGCAGAACGAGCATCTTTGGGTGCAACTGGTTGCGCGACCTTCCGCGACGCTGAAATCGAATTTTAACCAAAAATCTCCAATTTCCGTTACCTGAGGCGGCGGTGTTGGCCAAGAAACGACGTTCACACTGTTGGATCGTGACTGAAACGTCATCCGCAAAAATCCGTCGCATTTGCTTAGTAAACATATTTCTTGAAATCCACTCGTCAACTGTTGAGCATCAAAAGAAAATCGAGCTTCAAACGTCGATCGGTTCCAGTAGAAGGGTTTCTGAACGAGCGCATCGAAGAACGCTCTCCCAAACACCAAAGAAGGAGATAGAACATTAATGCTCCGAAAGTCCTTGTTCAGAGCGAATTCCTCGATTGCTGAGCGAAGGTCTTCCGTCCATCCCTCTCTTTCAATTGAGAGATACTTCAAAGCACTCGTTTGCATTTGCGCGATCAAGAATTGCTCACTTGCTCGATTGTGATAATCAAAGGTAATCTCCCCAAAGGTTGCATTTCGGTAGAACGAAAGCAGGCGGAAGCGGTCGTCTTCAGGAATAGAGCATTTTTCAGAAATGGCCAGAAGTGATGAGTTGACACATGGCGCGGTAAAACTTGATAATCTCCGCAATTTCATTCAGAGTGCTGTGTCCTGACTGACATACTGACTTCGTTCTTTGGAGCTTCTGCCTCCGAATGAACTCACCCAGAGTAGATATGCGATTTCGAAAGACGCTCTGAGAGCCGATCCATACCTCGGTCACGTGAACGTGCTGCCTGTTGAGTTTTCGGAAGTCCTGGAACGAAAGCATTCGTCCAATGATCTGGCCCTCCTCGCAGATTGTAATCTTGTATTTCCAAGTGTTACTGCGGAAATCAATATAGATCTCAACGTCCAACCGCTCCTCACGCGTCCTTTTCGCTGCTCGATTCCAGATTGCGTATTTGCTGGCTCTTCCCTCGCTCATCAGATTCAAGCCAAATTTGTGCAGAACACCGCAGACCGCCTCGCAGAAAGCGTACGGCACAGAGTCCATCGTTCCGGATTTAACAAATTCTGGAGGAGAATCAGGGCTTAAATACAAGCGACGCATTGTTTTCCGCTGTAACGAAGTGCGGAAAATCATCTGGACAGCGATGCATTGCCGGCATATGATTGACGGGTCGACACGGGTCCAACAAGCGCCAGCGCCGACCCAAAACGGGGGAACCCAAGAAACACAGATTTGTGACTGAATGGTCGCAAATCGATGTAAATTGGATACTGGAGTGAGTAGTAAGCCTGAGTAGAGTAGTAAGGATGTTGAACTCGTTCCGAGAAAATATGTTCAATTTACGAGAGTTCGGTTTGACGGATAGCAGAAGCAGAAGGAAACCTAGTAGAAGCAAAAGACTTTGCAAATTCACACTTCCTTTTTTGAATCATGCAGATTGGCGGTGGGATTGCGACCAACCTGAAGCGGTTACTTCGCTTCTCTCCATTTTTGACGTTTATGCGTTCCGCAAAATCGTCGTTGTGATGTACAGCGAGGCGTACGATAATTTCTTGAGAAAGCAGTTTTCATTCAATGTTCTACAGCAAAGCGAGTATGAAGAGGTTGCAATCCTGTGACAGTTTGATTGGTCCAACTTGTTGTTGCACTGACTAACTTGTTGTTGCTATTTGTTCTATCTTCAATTTCAAGTACAGCCGTTATTCGGTGCTTTGTTCGCATGGCGATTTCCTCTTTTTCCTAACATTTTTGTATTGTTGGAACAAATATAAAAAATTGAAAAATACATGATTTTCCTATGTAAAATTATCGTTATTTCAGCTCTTTTACAGAAGTAGACAGTCGTGTTCTCTCATGAATTTATAACTCAAAAGTCAACTTTATTCAAATCCTCTCACTGCACTTGAATTCACCATCGGTGGTCTCTTCAATGAAGCTACAGTAGCTGGAGACGCGGGTGTACACTCCGGGCAGTTTGTCCTGATCTAACACCAGCGGGTACGTGGACGGACCTCCCGTCACGAGCCCAATTTGGATCCATTCGCCGTTGACTTTGACTTGGAGAGGTCCGCCGCTATCGCTCGGCCCAGATCCTTTTCCTTTGGAGCCAGCGCAGACGTGGCTGTCGTTGATGTTGAGGTCTCCTTCGGTGATGTTGTACCATGCGTTACTGAAACTCATCTTTGGCTTAGAACTGAGCTGTGGAAAAGCGTACACACCGACAGATTTCGTGATTGGCGATGTCAACCTCGACGTAGCGAAGATTTTGGCTTTTGATGAATTTTCCGTTCTCGTTCACTTAATCACTTAGCCTTTACAATCGACCTCGAAAAGCTGATCGTGACAGGAAAACATCAGATTACGGTGCCTACAAAAGTTGGATTGTCGCTCAACTCAAGCAGAATCAACAAAACCGTCATTTTCGGCGATTTCGCAATCATCATGCAGTACAATCAGTTCAGCGAGGTGAAATTCTTCAAATTGGATCTGAAGTAAGCGAAGACGTTGAGGGGAAATCGGCTGAATTTATCGTTTAGGAAATGGAAACTAGACGAGATCACTGACTCTATTTCGTTGCGGGACCAAATCGACAAAATTGATCACGTTGGATACGATAGCGAAGCAATTTTCATTTATGGAAAAACAGCGAAAGATGCGAATCACTTGTGGAAGTTGGTTTTTAATCCGAGAAAGTAAATCGTGCAGAATGGACGTGCAATCTTGAACAGATGAACTCTTGACGTGAATTTGGGGTAGCTGGCGGTGATTATAGGAACTTCCGTTGAAGATTGACGCATAAATCGACTTCTTCGTTTCCAAGTCACTCTGGCTGGTTGACGTTTGGCGCGCAAATCGTTTGCTTATCCTTTTCTGTGTTTGCGATGCGGTTGAAAAGCAATCTAGGTTAGCTGCACTTATGGGAATGAAAGTCAAATTACCTCGCAACCAGCAGGCTAGTAGGGTGTAGTCGAATTTGGTGACTTATAGCTTCGCGTAATGAATTTAAAGCTCAACACCTTGCCCACAGTGTAAAAGTCGATTTTTTTGTTTTGGGATTTAGAACAGTTTGAAATGGAAACGTTTACGTTACTGTATTTGTGATATTTGCGCTTTCAATGAACATATTAAAAAAAATCGGGTATCGAAACGGGTGGTTGTTTTCTGGTTATTTCAGATGTCAATGACATCTAAATTACATGACATCATTTCATGACATCATGTCATCAGTGTTCCGACCTCAATTTGGTCCAGCACGACCGAAACAGGAAACACAGAATGGTGGCTGAATGGTTGAGAATTGACGAAAATTCATGATTCGGTCGATTTGAAAGTTTTGGAGCGCGTCGGCAAAGCGCGATTTTTGTGCTTTCTTAACCAAGCGACCATAATGCTGTTTTTAATGGCCATCCCAGACCAATTCGAGGTCGCAGGGAACGCTCAAACCATCAGAATCCGTGAAGGCTCGGAATATAGCCTCATTTTGCATCAAACGGTCTGTCTACATGTGAGTCTTTACATCAAATGATCAAATAATCAAATGCATTGAATCAGCTGGCTTTCGATCAATTGACCGAGCGCCGATTTCGACCAACTTCTACAAATCAAACATTTATCATCACAATTATTTCGAGATTGAGCTTGAGCTCACATCAGTGGATGCTCCAGTACAACTGTCAGGCGTTCACACTGTTGGATCGTGACTGAAACATCCGCAAAACATCGCTGCATTTGTTTACACATATTTCTCGAAATCCACTCGTCCTATGAACATATGATTGGCCTATTTTTTGAAATCCACTCGTTACCAACTCTTTAACATCGAATGAAAATCGAGCTTCAAACGTCGATCGGTTCCAGTAGAAGGGTTTCTGAACGAGCGCATCGAAGAACGCTCTCCCGAACACCAAAAAAGGAGATCTACTAACATCAATTCTCCCAAAATCCTTGTTAAGAGCGAATTCCTCAGTTGCCAAGCGCAGTTCTTCCGTCCATCCGCGTCCTGCAATTGTGAGATACTTCAAAGCACTCGTTTGCAATTGTGCGATCAAGAATTGCTCACTTGCTCGATTGCGATAGTAACAGCAAACTTGTCTAAAAGTTGCATTTCGGTAGAACGAAAGCAGGCGGGAGAGGTCGTCTGCAGGAACAGAGCATCTTTTAGAAATTTCCAGAAGTGATGAGTTGACACATGGTGCAGTAAACTTGATAATCTCAGCAATTTCATCCAGAGTACTGTGTCCTGACTGGCATACTGACATCGTTCTTTGGTGCTTCTGCCTCCGAATGCACTCACCCAGAGTAGATATGCGATTTCGAAAGACGCTCTGAAAGCCGATCCATACCTCGGTCACGTGAATATGCTGCCGGTCGAAGTTTGTGAATTCCTGGAACAAAAGCGTCCGTCCATTGTTCCACTTCTCTCCCCAGATTGTAATCTTGTATGTCCACGTTCTACTGCGGAAATCAATGTAGATCTCAACGTCCGATCGCCTTTCACCTGTCCGCTTAACGCTAGATTCCAGATCGCGGAGTCGATAGCACTGCCCGCGCTCATCTCATTCATCTCGCCAATTTCGGACAGAACGCCGCAGACCGACTCGCAGAAGGCGTACGGCACAGAGTTCATCGTTCCGGATTTAACTATTCTGGAGGAGATTCACGGGCTTAAATACGAATGACGCATCGCTTCGCAGCCAACTCTGCAAAAACAACTCTGACTAACAATGTTTTTCTCTCTCTCAAATGGTCAAATGAACTACACGAGTATAATGCGGTCATATCTTAGCTTTTGAACTACTGTTTGTCGCCCTGCCTGCCATGTCTGTATTTGTTCTCATTTTCAATGGCGATTCATCGTCTTCTTATATTCAAATACACGTTCTTTACAAAATTCGCGAATTACCCAACGTTAACTGCTACATCATAGGTGATTTGGAAGCCGATGGAACCGTCAACTACGGTGTTCGCTGTCAGTTCGTTTGGTGTTTTTTTCGTTATTTCTGCTACATTCCTATTGGTTCAAATCGGTCAAGCCACTTGACTCCTTACATTCTGCAACTTTACGGAATGTTCCTTACAAATGTTATTATTCAAAGCCTCAGCCCTGTCGGATGTGTCATCGTGCCAGTGGTAATGTCGTTCGGCTATTTGGCACTAGCGAAACAACCACTGGCAGCGTTGTTCTTTCAGTTTGTTCCGATCACATGTATGCTCAACTCGGTTATATCTTCTTCGCTGATCATTTATTTGACAAGGCCCTATAGAGATTATACTGTTTACAGGTTCAAAAATTATGAAGATCAGCTAATTGAATTGTCATTGTCTCGTTAATCACGTATTACGGATAAATGATTGTTGTACTTCTGTAATGCAATTTCTAGTCGTCCGTTAAATTGGTTAAATGAATGTGTATTTTAGCTCCATAAGCACTTCCCCTCGTGCCAGCGCAAAATTGTGAATTTCATACAATTCTGTAATTGATACTTCGGTAACTCAAAAATGGCTTCGAAGATATCTCCATTGAACAGTTCGATAACACTTCGGTAACAGACAGTTCGGTAGCAGATAATTCAATAACAGACACACTTCGGTAACAGACAGTTCGGTAGCAGACAGTTCAGTAACAGACATTTTAGCAGTAGACAGTTCAGTAAGTCAGTTACCGAAGTGTCTATTACCGAAATGACGTAATGTGTTAAACTTCATTCTTTCACTTGAAAGCGTCCGTGAAGACGAGAACAAATGCAGAGAGTTAAGCTTGGTCTTGGACGGAATCGTTTGTTCGCACCTTATGGCAAGCGATGCTAAAAATTCATAAATGAAAAAGAAAAACGTGTAGTTTGATCCACAAACTGATTTATTTACTCCTGCTCTATGCGATGAACTTTGTGCCTCTGGAATTTATGGACGCCGTTCTATCCAGGTTGCGAGACCTTTGCACCACACGTGGACGTTTCGTGGACGTGGACGAACTAGACGTTTGGAATGCAGCGATCGATCGTCAGACATCAACGCGGCAAGTTGTAGATGTTTTTATTGCATGCAATGAGCATCCATCGAGCAGCCTGAAATGCGTGTTTCGAATTTTCATTTACTACTATACATTTGAGCAGTTCAAGGCAATGGACAAGACAGGAATGCAAATTCAGCGCATCTTTCTGCAGCCTCCAAAAGACACGATCAATTCTCCAATTAACGTGAGCGAAATTACGAGCGAAATTCTGCCGTTGGTAAACTGGGCCGAACTTCAAGTGGATAGCAATTGGACGGACAAAATGTCCGAATTGATGGAAGTACTTGGAGAAGTAGAATTTTCCAAAATTTGTTCACAAGGTTGTCGTCTTAACGCGACCATCACTCCAGAGTTTATGATTGAACAACTGAGAGGAGGTCATTTGAAGTCATGCACGGCTTGGCCTGCGTCTTCATCCGCTGAACTTCTTCTAGCCATTGAAGAATTCCTGATTACGCAACCGTTTCAAAAGGTTGAATTGCCGCGTTTCTTTGTCGGTGACGTGGAAATGATTCGCAGGCTGTTTCATTCACCATGCAATGCTCATAAGCTAATCTACTGGGAGACTTTGAATTCGAAGGATTTAGCCCAACTGAAGCTGTTCAGGGCTGCGAGGGATCAAAAGACGAGGTTCTCTCGCGTATCGGATCTTAATCTTGCCTGGCGTAGAGAGGACAACGTGGAGGTGACAATTCACATTCCAAACGGCTTAGGCCGACAATCAACAACTAGTTGTTTGATGTGGTTCTCACGTCTCTAACTTTATTGTGTTTCATTTCGTTCGTTGGTTGATAAACTCTGTTCTTGAAATCGCCTACTTGTTATTGTCTCTCTCATCCCGCTGGACCCACCACAATCATTCTATGTCCTTCTCCATGTTAATCGGGAGCGGTGAAGCGCCGCCCAACCGTTGTCATTTCAGAGCAAACGTCTCCCTCGACACGCGAGCGTACGACCATTCAAGCAACCGCCGATTAACTCCAACGCGAACGACCTCGACTCGTCACCGTAAAGTGACTGCAATATTTCTCACGAAATATCTTTTCTAATTGTATGAACACCGTACTACGGATGTTGCTCTGCAGTGGCTGTCTGGAGCATTGGAGCGAGGATGCTCGGCCACGGCACAGGCTTCTGAGTCCGGTTGAGATCCACTGGAGACGCTCAAGAGTGGATGGCACTACGGGATCCTTGTTGTTCGAAAGCTTCTAGCATGCCAGCATTGGCCAGAAGAGGTGTCATGCTTGCGATATGACGTAGTATGAATTGTCTGAAAAGCAGCCTTGACCCGGCCGACCATCGGAGGAATGTCACGGCGGCTCCATTGAGTCGGTGCTAGCATCCAAAGAGAACCAGCTGCAAAGAGCAATTTATTGGTTATTCCAAATTAGGCTCTTTACAGACGATTACAACGAACACTCACAGCTGGCGCTCAATTCACCTCTCAAAGCTCAAACAGCTCCACTCTGTCATCATGGAATTCTGCAAAAAGTCTGAGATTTGAGTTTGGAATCCGCCAAATCAGCTCTTCTGAATGGTCCCGGTGCTCGGGATGGAGTGCGCCGAGTTGGCTCTTTGTAAAATTAATGTTATCGAGAATAAGACGTGCTCCCTTCAGTTCCCCTACAAGAACGCGATCCACAAACAACTCGACCAGCTCGAAGTCGTTAGGCACCGGCGGGGGAACATGCAGATAGTGGAATCTCCGAGAGTTTACAAACGTTTTGAGCGTTTTGCCGAGTTTCGTCGGTTCAGGCCATGGAATCGAATCTAGATTTGACAGAGTAAGCTCTTCGAGGTTTCCAAATTCCACTTGTTGCTCGACAAACTCGTGTGACTCCTTACTGCCTGCGATTTGAATTTCGGTAAATCCAGGCAGTTTTTAAAGGCGTTCAAGACCATTTGCTCACTGTCGCGAGACACCGAACTGCCGTAAGCACGACGACGCCACAGGCAGTGAGATACCAGAGAAGCGACAGTCGGAAAGACAACGCTGTGGAGTTCGTCCATTGAAACGTGCGTTCTTTCAATTGTACACGTTCTACCAAACCAATTATTCCTCCCTTCACTGTCGCACCCAACAGTCTGGATTCTGTCGTAGATCAAGTCGAGATCACAGAGCTGACCGGAGAAGCTGGTCCCAAAATAGTACTCGAAGAAGTAGCTTCCTTCATTGTCAATCGCTTCAGCCGTAAAGTACAATTCCCGACGCTTCTCATGGTGTTTTTCACCAAACTGCAGCCAGCTACCGGAAAGCTGTTTGACTTCCTCGAACTCTGATTTGCGCAGTTGATGACAAACGTTGTCGATGAAGAAGAGGGACACCCAGTTCATGGAAAAGGAAGGGAGGGAGGTGATATCACGAGATCAACAGTGAAAAGAAGCGGGAAGAAAACGATGCGATCATGCATCTCTGTGAAGCAGGTGCGAGTGTCGAAATTCCTGGTTTTGGCGGTGCTTTTCTGCTACGATAGTTTCTGGAAATGTCGTTCGTTCGTCCTTGCCGATGTCCTAACCTCAGCTATGACTTAGTCAATTAATCGCATTGCATTATAAAGGCGCATTCAAGCATTGCTACTAAGTGAGCTAGCATTCAAGCATTGACTATAGACAATTAAATGTTGAGTTTACTGTGTTAGGCCAGAATCGGGACCAAAGGCGATAACAGCAACGAGTGCGTTACTTAAAGTTACTTTGTTCAAAATTACCAATTTCCAGATGAACTGTGCTAAACTGTATGTAGAACTCAGCTCTTTCGTTTTCTTCTTTATTTAGACAAATGCACAAGTCCATTTTATGATTAGCACAAAAAATATTAACATAAAAAAATTAGCGACGAATGAACGACAACAGACAGTAACACGTGTTGATAATCTGATTAAGCCACTTTAGGCTGATTGTCACACCGTCTTCCCGCTTCCATTCAAAGTCTTCGTTGTATTCGCTGCAGTAGAAGTAAATTCTCTTTTCAGACCCACACGGGGTGTCGAACATACTCAGAAAAAACTCCATTTCGCGTTTGTAAATAAACGGAAGCTGCACTTCGGTAAATTGCTGCGAGAACAGAAATTTCTCAACATCCAGCGTAAACTCGTTTGACCACAAAGTAGGCCAAGTCGAAATGTTGGCTCAACAAGCCCGTTGACAGATGCCTCGTCAGAAAATCCTCTCCTAGAGTAGGACACACGCTTTTTGTGGACCTGATTTCTCTGAAACTACAATCGCGGAGCATCGGCAGATAGTTGAAGTCTGGTCGATCTTTGTCGATTGCGCTGGAAATGACCAAAGAAGCACAGTTTGTTAGAGGGCTAATTGCGTCAATAATTTCTTGAAATTCACTCTCTAACATTACGATTGTTGCAGAAGAGTCGCCAATCAAACCGATGTCGCCAGAGTTTATGCAAATTGCATGAATTTGAGCGTATTTGATGCGTTTGTCGCACTCCTTATTAAATGAATAGAAATTGAATGTTTTCAATTTCCCTTTCGAAGCGATTCGACTCAAAGAGATTCTCAAGCAGCTATTTTGGCTGTTTTCAGTAATATCCATCATGTAAACATACCGTC
>MQUG01004279.1:0-16946 GCA_007213375.1 Steinernema feltiae | reverse complement strand
TACTATCGCAAATCATAGTAGTTTAAGCGGCAAAAAACTATGAAAATCGGGTTTAACTCTTAATCAGAGTAAGCTTCAATTCTCAAGTTGCCACCACTAAAGAAATTTTCGGTTTTTTGCTTTTTTTTAAGCTTTATGGGCTTAGGGTGCGCATGCTGTCTTAATATCGGATTAAGGCCATCTCCTCGCTTCACAAAAACCGACTTAACCCGCAAGATTTCTGGTCAAATCCACTTTTTTGCACCCTCCGCCAACTCGCTCTCTCTCGCACCGCATCCCCGCATTTCACCGCTGCTTCTCCTTGAAAGCGACGATTACTTTACGGAAATCCTCAAAAACCGGTCCGCGATTCACGTGAAAACCGTCTGCCACCCGGTAATCACACGCATCAATCTTCATTCGAGTGAACCTTTAAAGAAACGATTAAACCAAAAGCACAAAACCGCAGAACGCGCGACTCTCAAGGTCATCTCTCTCCCAAAATAACCCTTTCGTTTACAGGAGCTCGGCATCGCGACCACCTACGAAAACACCGAAGTCGTGCACAAGAGTGACGTCATCTTTGTCGCTGTAAAGCCGCCGCACGTCTCAAAGGTCGCCTCGGAGATTGCGCCGATCTTCAAGCGCAATCAGCTGCTCGTCTCGATCGCATTGGGAATCACCATTAGGAATATTGAATCGGTGAGTGTTGGGCTGTCTAGACGGAACTCTCGATGTCTATGAGCTCCTCAATGATGGTTTCTCTTTCAGCTTCTTCCTTCCAAAAGTCGCGTCGTTCGCGTGATGCCCAACACACCCGCGGTCGTCGGCGCTGGCGCTTCCGCCTTCGCCGTCGGCTCTGCTTGTCACGACGGTGATTCGGCGCTCGTCGAGGACCTCCTCTCCACAGTGGGCTTCGCTGTTGAAGTCCCCGAAGTGCACATCGATCCAGTCACCGGACTCAGCGGCTCAGGACCCTCCTACGTACGTCTCCAACCGACAATCATCCGCCCTGAAACTCGTAATTTTCAGATGTTCAGCGTGATCGAGGGTCTCGCGGACGGCGGCGTTAAAATGGGTCTCCGCGCGATCTTTCCATCAAACTCGCGGCGCACACGCTCCTCGGTGCCGCGAAAATGGTGCTCTGATCTGAATGTGCACCCAGCGGTGCTCAAAGACAACGTTCAGAGCCCGGGCGGCAGCTCGGTGTACGGTATCCACGAGCTCGAGAAGGGACGTCTGAAGTCAACGCTGATCAACGCCGTCGAAGCGGCTTCCAATCGCTCCAAATCGACCGGAGACGCGGCGCTTCCTCGCGCTTCAATGTATCGCAATACTGAAATCTAACCCCCCGCCGAGTGTGCCAGACTACAGTAATCCATAGCACTAACGCAACGCTAGCAAAAGCTCTCTTCTTTCAGCTCTTTCTCTTTTCACTTTTGTACAAAATTCTGTTTGTTTTCTGTATATTCGCTGCCGGAGAGAGTAAAACGATCTTTCATCGACCGACCGACGACCTCTCGCTCTCGTTCCTCCTCTCATCTCACCTCCATTTTAGGCCTACAACCGGCGACGAGAACGAAGGCGAAGAGTGACGATGACACACGTTGATCTCCTCCTCTTCCTGCGGCATCATCTACCGTATCCACTGCGAATACCGCGTATTCTCTCCTCCTCCACATCATAATAATCAACTTCTTCTTCTCATCCGCATCGGCGAATCGCCGACACTCGAAACGCGTCCTCCCTCTTCTCTACGGCTAGTCACGTACCCCGAATCGACCCGACACTCTCTAATAATTAGACGATCGTGTAATTTCGACGAAATGTTTGCATTATTGCATAAAACAGGAAGCTACGGTGGAGTGACGCGACGCGTTGGGTTGTTCGCGTGAGGCCAAATCGGCTAAATTTCAATTTTAAATTTTTGTTTCTTGACGTTCCGCGCCATGTGGACACAACTTGTCATAAAAACATTAAAACTTTGGTTTCAATCAGCAAAGCGTGTCTGTGCAGTCCGAGATCCACGGTAATCGCAGATTCTGTGACCTGCAAAACCTTGTAAGCCGAAAAACTTGACAAAACACCCTCAGCTATGCCTACGGTGATTGTGGCGAGGCCTGAGCCAGAGAAGCTGATTAAAAAAAAAGGCCATCGAGCCGAGCCGGCTCGTTTTACGAAAATCCCATTGAGCCGGTTATCGAGCCGGCTCAATATTCACTAAAGTTGACTAAATTTGCCTGTTTTGTGCGTTTATTTGTTCGATTTGGTTAGAAAACAACGGAAACAGATAGTTAAATGAATGAAAAAGCACCGGCTCGATAAGAACATTTACTTATCGAGCCAAGCCACGAGCCGGCTCGCTGTTTAAAAATCAGAGCGAACCGAGCCACGAGCCCGCCGGCTCGATTTCCGGCTCGACTAGTTTCAATCACTAAAACTGTGCTCAGGGCCTGAGCACAGTTTTAGTGATTGAAACTACATCAGGTTTGGGGCTATTTGGCCGATAAATCGCAAAATATTGTCATTCGCTGACCAACCGTGGACTTAGCCGTTCGCGCGCGACCACTCAAATCGATTTTTTAACGTTTCTCGGATATTCAGCCACAAACCTGTGTTTCCATGGTCATTCTAGACCTATTCGAGATCGCGAAGAACTCTCACGCCATTAGAATCACGTGAAAGGGCACCAAATAGTCAGTTTCGGTCAAGAACGGTCGAAGTGCTACCGTACAATGCTGATTTCACACATGACGCATCGCACTGTGCCGCATATAGTATCATCAACCTATCAACGCACTACATCGCATTCATAATCTAACATGGAGTGGGTCTCGCCTGACTTTTGCGACCGCGTCTACCACCTCCTTTTCACGAGCAGCATCAAAGGGCTCCAAGAAGCGGCATCCTCTCGCACATGGAGCGATTGTGCCAAGTATCATCTCGGAAAACGCAGAAACTACGGAATCGCGGGCTTAGCAGACGCTCTTCGTTCAGTTAAGGTCAATCCGTACGCCCGCATCACAAATTTTAATCTAAACGAAAACGACAAACATTTGGCAGATGCGCTACCGTACCTGACCACCGACGACGATTCAATATTACTTGACAACAATGACATGGAGGAACGCGCGCATTTGGAGATTCTAAGCAAAGTTCACTCGATTGGCTGCTTCTTCACCAAGATCATTGACCTACCGTACCTCTCGCCTCTCTCACTTCAATTCCTGAAGAAGCACATCGAGAAGGGAGTCTTGAAGAGCGTCAAATTGGCGACCGGATGGCGAAAAGAACACCTGACGAGTATGCAAGAACTGATTGTGCAAACGCAGTTGACATCATTCAACTCTCTGGACGCCATAGATCTCGAATTTGAGTCGGAAACGCTCTTCAGCGTCTCAATGAATCGACCCAGCATGATGAGAGGCTTCCAAATTAAAATTGATAATGGCTCAACGGATGACATGATGGGTGTTCTAGACAAACTCGGATATAAAACAGAAATAAAATATGAGTTTCATGATGTGTTTGTACTCGTTGTTCGGGCTCCCAACGACGTACAGCTGAAAATTCATCTTGTGGCGGCGGAGTCTCGCCACGCGTCATGGGATATCGTAATCCCGCGTGGCGATGCGATCGTATAAGCGATGCCGTCGAACCACACCTCATACTATATAGCTAGATGATGTCAGATCATCAGCAGAAGTTCCATCCCTGGCTCCCGTCGGGGACGGTGAGCCAGTTTCCCCGTGTTCCAATGATAAATCCTTAGTGCGTGTCTAACCCTCGTTCTAGCCCGTTACAATCTTTTCGGCACTATTTCTGCATGCATTTTTTCAGAATTGTGAGAAATAAATAATTTAACCTCTGAAATGCGATCTTTCATCATAGCATTGAATTCAGCAATCGCTCGGGGACAACTTCAGCGACAGCTGCGACGAGATTCCGGAGGAGCAGCAGCGCAAGGCGCGCCGCAACCTCTTCAGCAATCATTTCGACGACATTTTCGATCAATTCGCCACTGACCCGAGCACCGATCCCCTCGCCATGTGCACGAATATGGAGTTCTGTTGATTAAAGTTTGAAATCAGCGCTGTTAGTCGATTGTAGGATTCAATTCAAACGGTTTATTGCCAAACAAACGTCACAAATGTCGTCTCTGAGCCTCATTTCTAACCCCTGGGCTCAAACATCGCCTTCAACTGATCGACGGGACGCTCCTTGATATAGTCCATGAAGATGCGCTTGCAGCAGTACTTGTAGAGCCAGGGGACCTCGAGGTAGTTGGCCGCCTTGATGAGCGCGGCCATCGCGGAGATCGAGAGGCTCTCGGTGGAGAGAAAGTCGCGGTCCCAGCGCGGCATGTCGAAGGGCGGCGGCGAGGGCTTCGGTCCGGCCTCGTGAACCTCGGGTTCGGGCACCGGGTCCGCCTTGTGCTTCTCGCACCACGCGACAATCTTCCGCGCGGTCGCGGCGTCGATTTCGCCGATCGGGATCGGCGCCTCCGTCGTCAGGTCGGTGTCCGCGACCAGCGTCCGCAGGGTGATCGACTGTTGCAGCGCCTCGGCCGACATTTCGATCGTCGCGCCGTCCTTCGAGAGCAGCCGGAAGACGGCGGAATTCTGATGCTGACTTGAGGGAGTGGAGGGACCGGTCAGTCGAGGTCTCTTGGTAGCTGGGGAAGACATGGCGAGGTGGTTGGTAGAGCAGTTGATGGTGAATCTGTGAAAGTCGCGCCTTAAATAGGGTGATTTGACTCAGAAAGCAATGCGATTTCAGCTGAGGAGCAATGCATAGAAGCTGCCGATGGCAATGCTTTCTACTGAACACTGAAGGCTCAAAAAGGCTCAATTGTAAGATCTCAGACGCAGAAAAGTAAATAATTCTTATTATCATAAAAGCAAACTTATGTTTGCATTACTAACAATTGAAAATAGATGATTCGACAGGCTAGAATGTGCATTTACATAATGATATCCGGATCGGGGACGTTCTGCGAGATCACCTTGTGCGGGAGGACCCGGGCACCGTTCAGATAGAGTTCATCCTTGACGCCAACGTCCTCTCCGAGCACACAGTTGTTCGCAATGCGGGCCCAACGACCTGTACGGGCATGAGAATCAGTTCAAAAGCGTCATTTTCACTCACCGATTCTGCATTTTCGTCCGATAATGCTGCCGCTCACCCAGGAGTGCGTGCCGATGACGCTGTCGTGCAGGATCGTGCAATTCCTCAAACACACGCCGTCTTCAATGCGCACCCGCGCGCCGATGACAACGTGCGGTCCGATCTGGCAATTCGCTCCGATGTGCGCCGACTCATCGATGAGGACGTCACCGAGGATGTGTGCCCCGATTGCGAGCTTCTCGCTGTTCGTCTCGCGCATGTGGCGCAGATAGAGCTGCGTACCTGCAACAGAATGACTTCTTTTAGGCTCACCGGAGAGTGCTACCGGTCAGAAAGTCTCTCGGCTGTCCTACGTCCATCCAGAATCCGCGAAGCACAAAAGCGAACAGGTCGTTCTGTTCAGCCATAACGGGGAAAATCTCTTTCTCGATTGAAGTTGGCCGCGGTTCGATGCGTTCGAGGACCGACGGACTGAGAACGTAGATCCCCGCGTTGATCTTGTTGCCCACGTACTCCTGAGGCTTCTCCACAAAGCTAGAAGCCATAAATGAGTGAACTAGAAGACAGAGATTAGTGCTTACCGATCAATGCGACCCGAATTTTCATCGTAAACAACCACGCCGTACTTGCTTGGCTCTTCGACGCGCGTAACCGCGATTGTTCCCTCGCGACCATGTTCCTCGTGGAAGGCGATCATCGCTGCGAAGGGAAAGTCACAGATGACGTCAGAGTTGAGGACAAAGAAGGGCTCGTCGCCTTGCAAGTAGTCTTTGGCCAAGGCGATCGGACCAGCCGTCCCCAGAGGTTCCTCTTCGTGGGAGAAATGGACCTGAAATGGTGCAGATGCGAAATTTAACCTCCGAAATGCGATCTTTCATCCTAAAATACTCAAATTTGAACAAAGAGAGAGCATGTTAAGTTCTAAAACGGTCTTATACTCCGAATCACCACGCCTTCAAGCTAAATGCAACCCCAAACGGCCAAGTAACGGATCAAAAACGCAATTTTCTCCGTTTTTTACTCACTAGGATTGCACAAACACCCAACAAACATAAGATTTACCTTGATTCCGAGTCGAGTAGCCAGTTGTTCAAGCTCCTTCTCCAGCATATCGGCGCGGTAGCTAACCGCCAACACTACCGTATCCACTCCAACAGCCGCCAGCGCTTCGATCTGATGCATTATCATCGGTTTGTTCGCGAATTCCACTAGCGGCTTCGGCTGCGTCAACGTGAGAGGCCGCAGTCGAGTTCCATAGCCGCCGACACGAATCAGAGCTTTCATGTTCTGAAAGGCTTCAAAATCAGCTGCTACCGTACCGTAATTATCAGTTGGAATATCCCGGAGAGAGATGCAGAGATGCTCGACAATCAACGGACAAAAACACGCTATAAAATTCAAAAATTCAATATAATTGCAGACCAGCAGTGCCGATTGAAGAGAAGAAGTGGCGCAAAGTGATCTCCACAGCCGTATTTCGTAACACACTAGCGAGGCAAAGGTGAAGACAATACACAGGAGGCAATCTGCAGCTTTGGTGCTATTATTGCATCAGGTTGAAGCTTTACGCCCACCGCCAAGTTTACGACCGTCTGCCTCGCTGGCGCCTGTGTGGCCCCTCCCTCGTGATCTGCAAAGCTGCATCTCATTACAGAAACGGCGTTGCAGCGCGTGCGCGCGATTGTAGCGCAAACACAAACAGAACGCGAAATGAGAAATTGCCGCGCTGATAAAGGTGACTTTGAACCGAACGCTGCAGACCGAGAGACAGAGCGGACTCCCTCGCTGGGTCATTGGATAACAATTTGTTTGTCGGACGATCGCCGATCACGCCGTTGCTGAGTCAACAATCTGGTCATATTCGGGAACATTTACTGTCAGTGCGGAAAAGTACAGCGGCGCGAGTGATGACTCATCGCTGTTTGCGAAATCTCCGCATTGGGATATGAGTTGTTGTGCACAACAAAGTGCAGGGTGAATTTGTGCCATTTATATCTGAAGAAAATTCGGCCTGGCTGTGCTCACCCGCATCCAGATCTCGCCTTTCGTCTCTACTAAATTCTGTAATTCAATGGCAAAAATAAAAAGTTAATTCCTTTGGGTCTCAGATGATCGTTGCACTTAAGGACACAAACACCGATTTTTTTGTTTGTTTTCCGATTTGGTTCAATTTCCGCATAGCCCCATTATCAGCCACGCTAAATCCGATGGTGAGGTCAGAATTTGCGTATCTGTCCTCAGTCTTGAGCTGTTTAGTATGAGGCACGGTCACCGAACCGCCGATTACTGCTCTTGGCTTTTTCTGGCTATTTCCGGCCGTTTTTTTTATGATTCTGACGGCATGTGTAAATCAATCGATATGAGATATAAAAATTTAGAACCTTCTGGGCTCCTTCTGTCGGCATGATTGAGGTGGTCGCTGCAATTCCTCTTAAATGCTGTTACTCTGTACTCGTTCAGCCTTCCTCCGGACATGATTGCTTTGCGCGAACACCGCAAGCAATGCAACGAAGGTCGCACTTTCAAAAATCGCAAAAAAAGTGCGAAAAGTTGACAGTTATCGCGTTGCATTGTTCGCTCATAAATTGAATCACCTTCCCTTAACCACGCACAGCTTCCAACAGACCGCCATAGTTCGCCATGGATTGGGTCTCTCCGGATTTCTGCGACCGCGTCTATCATCTCCTCTTTACGAGCAGCATCAGAGAACTTCAACACGCAAGTTCTTCTCCTCTCTGGAGCGATTGTGGCACATATCATCTCGGAAAACGTCGAAACTATAGTACTATCACATGGAATGTTCTATCCGAAATTAAAGAGAATCCGTATGCGCGATTCACAGAATTGATGTTATACTACGGATATGAAGAACACGGATTGGAGGCGCTACCGTACTTCACCACTGACGACGATTCGTTACTTGCTTTGTACGGATTGGATGCTGCTGCGCAGCTGAAGTTTCTGCACAAAGTTGACTTTATCGGCTGTTTTTTCACGAAAATCAAGCACCTACCGTATCTGTCGCCTCTGTCACTTCAATTTCTCCGGAAGCACATCGAGAAGGGAGTCTTGCAAGAAGTGAGGTTGGCGAAAGGATGGAGAAAAGAAGACGCCGAGATCATAGAGGGTCTATTTCTTCAAACGCAGTTGGTTGAGTTCGTCTGTATGGACTCTCAGGACCTTAAATTCGAGTCGCACAGCATCGATAACCTTTTCAGAGTCTTGTTAGCGTCCCGAAGTTACAAGAATAGATACATTAACTTTGCAACTAATTGCACAGCTAATGACATCAGGAGAGCTGTTGAAATGGCTGGATTTACGGAAAGAGAACCGTTTATATTTTTTCGCTGTATTTACGACTTTGCCCCTACAATTAGCTACGTTGTTCTTAAGATTCAGTCTGTGGGCACGCAGTGGAGCATTTACGAAAACTGAGGATTGTTATATTTTCGATACCAATAACTTTTTGTCAACCTGAACACGCCTGCAATGTAACAGATGGTCGGATGGTAAAAGACTTGAGCCTTGAGCGAACGTTCAGTTAAAATGACCTTGACTTAAGCATTAAATGTCTGTTAGCCGGTCCGTTAAGCCGACGACCCGATTCGGCGCCAATTCTAAGTACTGTACTGTAGATGACCGTTCCTTTGTTTCTACAGTTGGTGAGTTTATCTGCGTTGTTACCTGTCCTGCTCCGTGGAGGTTCACTTTCGCTTTCGCAATTGCAACCAAAGTCCATGACGCTTCAGTCACTCGCGGGGTCAATTCTATTGTAATCCATTGTAATGTCTCGGAAAGCCCGACGACAATCGGTCGCCAGACAACCGGAACGACTTTGCTAGGTAAGTTTCAGTTTCGGTCTCTCTTTAGCACAACGTTGGCTCAATTTACATGTTTGCGCCTTGAGCCTTGAGCGTATTTTGTAATGATGCACAAATCAACATTTTCTGAAAACTCGGAATGTCGCTTTTTCAAGCCAAAATCCAAAATTACTGAAAATTCAATTTTGACCTTTATTCGTTTCAGACTGTGCGGACAAAGTTAGTGATTGCCATGAACATCACTCAAAGTGCGACAGCCCTCTATGGCGAGCCACAATAATGACAAAGTACTGCGAGAAAACCTGTAGGTTATGCAAAGCTCCTGCTGCTCTCAGCTCTCCAAAATCGACGTCTACACCGAACGCAGCAGCAACAACTAACGGTAAGTTGAATCCAAGTTTGGCCAACCTGATCACATTGCATCGATCTAGAATGCTTTGATCAGCTTCTCGGCGACCACGAATCAAAGAACACGATGAGGCGCAAATGTTTGACGACGGCTCCTGCAACGCCTGCTGGGCTAACGACAAAAGCGAGAAGCGAGTTACAGTAGTGTTTGAGTAATTTTTAAGACACAAATCGATCAAATAACTCTGTGACACGACGGAATAAAGCGCTTTCTTCCGTTTTTGGTCGGATTTTCAGTCTAGTTTGTGCGATTTGTGCGAATCATAAGCAAAGCAAATAGAAACAAGAAAGCATCATTTATCACATCTTTCACACTACAAACAGGTCAACATCCATCCACTCAGACCATGAAACTGGGATTCTGGAAGCTCCACGGCTGCTGTTCGGTCTTCTGCTGCGCGTCCTGCAATTTGACGACGACCACTTGGCGCTCCTTCCTGCACAACGAGAGAACGTACGCGATCTTTGAGACCACAAAAGCGACAAAGATGACGACAGCGGTCAAGCTGAATGTCAATTGCAGCTTGTTTTGGACCTCAGAATCGTGATTCCTTTCCTGCTGAATCGTCGAGCTCTCGAGCAGTGGGTAACTGGCAAAGGAGGCGATTCCACAGTGATTATCGCGGTTCCGGGCCATGCGAACGTAGCCTCCTTCGCCCCACGCAGCGCCCCAACTGTTCTTCACTAGCCAGAAGTCGCGTCCGACAGGGTCGCTACCGTATCCAACGACCAACACGGCGTGATCCAGATTGCGAGCGTCGCATTCCGAGTCTTGGAAGATGCCGCCTCCGTAGAGCATGAAGCTGTCGGTGGCGTCAATGGCGACGGAAATCGGTCCAAAGGTCGCCACAGCGACTTTCAGCGCGTCTTCGTCTCCTTCGGGGAGGTCGACGAATCCGATGGCGGTCGTTCCAACGGTCGATCTGTTGAAGTGGCACCGTTGGGCGCCGGCCACGTAGGCGTAGCTCTCCTCGGTGTCCAATCCGCCGTTCTCCTTCACGTAGTTGAACGCGTTGTCGGGTAATCCGCCATCGCAGGCGTTATTACCGTACTCTCCTCTCGCGCAGTCGACCAAATTCTGCTCGGAGAGTGAGACGAGCGTCCCCGTGGCGCGCTTCTGTTGTCCTTCCAGCGCGCCGGTCGCGCTGAACGCCCAGCAACTCCCACAGCGGCCCTGATCCTTCACTGGGGTCACGTAGCCGTGGTCGCGCCAGTCGACCGCGTCGGGAAGCTGAGCGTTGGATCCTGCCACGAAGGGTCGTCTGGCGGCGGAAGTCCGTGGGTCTCTGAGACTCGCTCTGAAGCCGTTCATCCTCTGGAACTCGGACGGATTCATGTCGGCGAAGCTGTTTAGCGCCATTTTGAAGCTCTTCTCTCCTCGTTCAAACGCTTCGTTGTGCTTCTGGACGGCGAACTTTGCCTGAGCGTAGCGTATTCTGCTGATTCTTTCGTAGAAGCGGTTCTTGTAGCTTTTATCTAAAAATCAACATTAGAAACAAGTGAAGAGGTGCTGAATGACTTACGGTGGGAATTCGTGAAGTCTTCCCATTCACTGTAGGTCGCGTAGCCGAACGCGGAGGCGATTCCAAGAAAGAAGAAGAGGGCAATGGAGGTCTTCATGATTGCATGACGCTTTAGGTGAAACTCTTCGCTTATATGGCCTATCAAGCGATGCGAAGGCAACTCAAAAGCGATGCTTATTTGCATGTGAGTTTCATGCTCGAATTGCATCGTGTTGCTACTGACGAGAGAAGCCGATTTAACAAAGGTCGTCGAGCCGTGAGCCGGCTCGTTTCACAAAAATCCAATCGAGCCGGCAGGCTCCAAGCGGATAGCGAGCCAGCGGGCTCAATATTCACTAAAGTTAAGTAAATTTGCCGTTTAACGTTGGGCGTTTAACAGTTTATTTTCAATTTAGCTAGAAAACAACAAAACAGCTAGCTAGATGATATCTTAAAACCTTTTCGAGCGCAGCCACGAGCCGGCGCGCTGGTCAAAAATCAGAACAAGAAATTTCCGGCTCCATTTCCCGCTCGTCGGCTTCACTGCTAGTGACTAATAGAAGATAACGGATTCCAATCAGCCTCAGTTGTGCCTCGCATTCTGTCCGTTCCTCAACAGGAAATCAAAAGTCCTTAGTTCTAAACTAATTTTACTAAATTAACAAAACTATCATTGCAAAAAGCTGCTCTCAGCTGCTCTGAGTCGTCGTTCAAGGCCGTGATTCACGTCATTTAGAATTTGAAAATTTGACATTTGATTTCTCCGATTGAGCGTCATCCCCTCGTTTTCCAGTCAAAACAATTGGCGCATTTAAGGACATTTCCAAACAAGCCCGCTTCATTCGGCAACATCATGAAGCTTCTCGCCTTTGTTTTCCTCTTCGGCGCTGCTGCCGCCTTCCAGCAACGGGAAACGCCTCTTAAACCGGTCGTCGGCTGCAGCGACTTGCATGAGAACTGTGGCGCGTGGTGGTACCACTGCGACTATGAATTCTACGGAAACCCAATGAGAAATCAATGCGCCAAAACTTGCGGTTTCTGCAGAGGTACGGTAGCTTTTTTAGGCAATTTTTAGCTCAAATAACGTTTTTTAGAGCCTACAACGACGTCTACCGTACCCCCACCACCGAATGTAGGAAACTTGATGTTTTCTTGGTTAAATTTCAATTTTAGTCATCACGCATGATCCTCCGTTCGTGACCACTCCCATACCGACAACCGTAGACCCAACAAATGAAGCAGGTACAAACGGAACTCACAGTTGGTAATTACAGTAACCTGTTTGGAGATTGCACGGTTCCCGACGTGGAGATTTGTATCGACTACATTGGTCACTGTCGGAATCCCCACTCGATTAAGGTTATGATCGAATACTGTCCTCGAATGTGCGGGTTCTGTCAGGAGGCAGACGCTACCGTAACCCAAACTCCAGAATGTAGGCAGAGCTGTTAAAATTTTCAAAGTTATGTGCAATTGTAGCTCTCTCTACTGATCCATCCACCACCGCTGCGCAGACTACCGTAACCACTCCACAAACAACCGAAACGTCCTCAAGAGGTAGAATGGCGATTTTGAGAGGATTTTGGCAGAAAATGAGAATTTAGAATGCGTCGACCAGTTCGCAGGATGTCACGCTTTTGTGGTTAGCTGCAGCGACCCTCTCTGGAAGGATATGCTCGCTCTTGACTGTCCCAGAACGTGTGGCCATTGTGTTCATCCCACTACTACCGGCGCACCGACAACAACAGAACGAGCAGCAATCGAAGGTAGGCTAATTTGACTTCAAATCTCACCAAAATTGCTCGATTTCAGAATGCACCACTGAAGATCTGGACAACTGCCCTCAGTTCGCTTTCCTGTGCGCGTATCCAGAGTGGAAGGATCACATGGCGACTCGATGCCCGAAGACGTGTGGCTTCTGTCGCGAATCGTCGACGACTCCTGCGCCTACGACCTACTGTAAGAGTTGCAAAGGTGACATCCATTCTAAGATTGATTCTTAAGCTCAACCGTGCTCCGATAACTGGGCGTCTTGTCCCTATTTGAAAGATTACTGCTTGGAACCCAGCAACAGAGCCACATTGAGTGAGCACTGTGCGAAGACCTGTGGACTCTGCTGAGTGAGAAAACTCGAATTTCTACTTGCCTTGTGATGATGAATAAATAATTAAGTTCTTAATGACTGATTTTTGGCCCTTTCGAGAACCAGAGACAAAGCTACGCTCTTCTGTTTATGCCCAATCTCGTGATTTTTCGCTAAATTTTCAAATTTAAATTCGATTTGATAGGTCTCTAGTTTATTGCGATTGGTCACTAGGGCTGTTTCTAGGTGTAGAAATGTCGCGGTGCCCTTTCTTTCCACCAGGGGAAGAAGATTTGAAAGCAGTTAATTAGAAAAAAAACACGGTAATAGCAAAAAGTTTTACCGCACAGCTCATATTACCAATGCATAATTGCCAGCTTGAACTGCTGATAATCTCTGAGTCTATATCTATCGATCAAAAGAATTTCATGATGTTTTATTTACTTGAATCAACTTGAAATCATGACTGTTGCCTTCAACCTCTTTGCGCATCCAAAGCGCAAACCTCCAAAACCGTTTGCAAACACCGAGAACCCTTTTCCGCCGCCTCTCTCTCTCTGTTTGTTCCTTCGCACTTTGTCACCTGGACAAACAGCGCGAGTTCCAAATCACCCCGGAAAGTCGATTATAAAAGAAGTTCCTGCTTTCCTGAAATCACCAGTTCATCTCATCCAATCATGTCTCTCCCCATCGTCCTCCTCCTCGGCTTCCTCGCGCTCTCCTCCGCCCAATACAACACCTGTGCAGACAAGAACGCCGACTGCGCAATAGCGCAGCCGGATGCTACAGCAACGACCCCATCTATCTGCAGTGGATCCGGGATCTCTGCCCGAAGACCTGCGGCGTGTGCCAATCGAACAACAACAACAACGGAGGCGTCTCTGGAAACGGAAACTGCGTCGACAACGGAGAAATCAAGTAAGCGGTTGTCGCGGTGCTTCTCTGATGCGGCGTTCTTTCAGCTGCGCTTCGTACATACAGAACGAAGACTTCTGCAACAATCCTCTGTTCACCTACGCGCAGAAAGTGGCGTACTGCGCTAAATCCTGCAATCTGTGCTAATCTCATTTGTTTCGCTCAAATACAGTATTCTACAACTGCTTTGTAGAACCATTGGTAGACACAATGACCATTGAAGCTGTTGCTTTCATACCAAACAAAGAAATTCCTCAAAATTTGGGAAAATCAGAGCCGCCGTTCAAACTATCAGTCATCTGAAGAACGCTTGAGATTGCCTGCGTTCAAATGCACAAATGGCTTGAAAATGGAACCTTGAATTTCACTTAAAACACACCACTTATGATCACGAAATCAGCAAGGGTGAAGAACATGCTTGCCATGGGTTTAGGCATGCATTTCGGGATAATCTCTGTGCTTAAATGAAACGAAATTTGACTTCCTCCAATCAGCTAGTTTAACCAGTGAGGCAATCTCTACCAAAATGCACTTCAAAGTCTTTATTAATGTCTGTTAGGTGGTTGGTTGGTTGAATAGTTGAAGTGAATCAGAGTGAATCAGATTTATTTATCAAAAATTGTTCAAACCCCAACAGAAATCACCGGCATAAATTGATGATCTGTCGAGCACGTGAGCTTTCATTACCCGCTGCTACGCTGCTAGAGACAAATCCATGCAACAACGCCAACAACAAAACAAATCAAAAACGCTTCACTTGTGGAAAACGACCAGCAGCGTTTATATTCTTTTTGGCGCAAGCAGATGGTTCCGTCGTAGTGAATTCCTAATTCAAACAGCCCCTTGTAATTGAGTGCAACCGTGTCCATACTGCTATGCAACTCGAGAACTTCATCCAATGTGCAGTTCACTCTGAATTTAAAGCATCTCTCTTTGCTCGATCGGTTCAGAGTGACGGTGAGGAGCTTCTCGATCAACGCCAAATCGAATACGAGCGCGCGGGCACTGCGAGAGCAGAAATGGTCCAATTACCTCTGTAGAATCAGCTCCTTTATGAGTTCTGCGGCTTGTTGTCGCCATCCGCTCGCCAAATTCACCTTTTTCAAGATTCGCTTCTCAATGTGATTTATGAGAAATTGAACTGAAAGTGCTGAGTGGTACGGTAAGTCGATTTCGGTGTAAAAGAGGCGAAGAGAGTGAACATGGAGTAGAATTTTCAAACGCGCTCTATGGTCCAACTTTCGAAGAAGTCGTTGAGTGTTGGGGCCAGTCGGGGCCAAGTACGGTAGCGCTTGCAAGCCAAGTTCTTCCTGACCTTTATCACAAAGCAAGTTTGGATTCTCGCGTAAGGATTCTCTTTAACAGCAGCGAGCGCCTCCGCTAATTGGAACTATTTGATTTCGTAGTCACTGCGTTTTCCAAGATGGAATTTGGCGCAATCTACCCATACGAGTGAAGAAATCGCATTTTGCACAAAGCTAATGCTGTCAGGAAGCAGGAGATGAAAGACGCGGTCGCAGAAATACGAAGAGACCCAGTCTGATGCCGTAGATAGGTTGTGATGCTCGATTTATTTGTTGTTCGCAAATGCAAAGCGCAAAAAAATCCAAATTCACACATTTGTGTGGTCTCACAACATTAGCAGCTGAATGCAGCTAATGATGGATGCTCAAAACGATTCATTCGCCAACCTCGCTACTCGCTACAGACGATGTTTGCTTGGCGGTAAAAGAATGCGCGATCACCAGGCCCCTGAGAGAAGAAACTCTGATCCTTCCGTTTGTTTTGGACAAATCGTTCTTTGAACGCCTTTTCGGCTCCAAATTTGAGTTTTCCTGCACTTTTTTGTTCTTTGAAGCTTTGAAGAAGTACGGTAGCGCTTGCAAGCCAAGTTCTTCCTGACCTTTATCACAAATCAAATTTGTGATTCTCGCATAAGGATTCTGTTTAACAGCAGCGAGCGCCTCCGCTAGTTGTTTGATGGCGTGGTGGCGGCGTTTTCCAAGATGGAATTTGGCGCAATCTTCTCGCAAATCGCAAAAAAAAACGCAAAAAGAAGTTCTGCAGCTTTGAAGAAGTGACGGAATTCAGAACAGAGATTCAAGATCAAGTTGCGGCCTCTGTGCTTCCGACCGGAATCAACTATGGATCTGGGCAAAACCTAGTCAATGCATTTATTCACTTGTTAGTGTTATCCGTTTAAATCCCGCAATGTACGCAATCAATTGCCAGCTTCAACTGCTAATAATCTAGTCTATCTATCGCTCAAAAGAAATTCCTAATATTTTATTGAAATCATGACTGTCGCCTGTCACTGTCAAATATTTATTAATCTCTACAGTGATCGTCCGTTTAAATCCCGCAATCTACGTTTAAGAACGCGTGAATTTGATCCACCAGAAACCTTGGCGATAGCGACTGCGCTTTGTTACTGTAACTCGGACGCCGTCTTTGCGCCTCCAAGCAATTCTGCGCTTACCGTCAGGTTCTTCCTGGTCTTCACTTCGAAAAGCTTTCAACTCCTCATCTGAGAACGAGAAATGGGCGCCAAAGCAGCGAACTCTTTGCTTCTCACCAAGCGGCTTCGAAAAGAGAGTTTCGAAGAAGGTTTTGTCAAAGACCAGGGAAGAGAAGGTGACGTCGATAGCATCGAAGTTCTTGTTCGCGAGTTCCTCGACTTCCGCGTGAAAGTCGCTGAATCCTCCACTACGAAGCGCAATAGATTGAAGAGCGTCGTTGGATTGCAGCTGAATTCTCAGGAAAGTCTTGACCACTTCACGAGTACCCTTAAGATCAAGAGCGCGAAAAGGAACGCTGCGAACGCGTGTCAATAGGAGGGACAGCGAATCCTCCGGGAATTCGTTAGAGCTTTGATGCAGCGAAGCCTCATTAAGAAAGGTCAACGCGAAATTGAGGATCTCAAAGAAGTCTTCCTGCGTTGCCGCATGAGGGTTGATTGTCAAGGAATGGGCCAAGTTCTATTCTGACGACTTGCAGATGGCGTCGATTGATTCGTTTCATCTCTTCGAGGGTGATTTCTCTGCATTCAGTCCACGGGAAAGGCCAATACTTGCAAATTGTAGCTCCACGCGCCATTCGAGTAGCCAATGC
>MQUG01004278.1:0-11987 GCA_007213375.1 Steinernema feltiae | reverse complement strand
GTTAATTGCGCACATAACCGCCGTCGCTGCGCTGCTACCGTCATTGTTCTCTCCGTGTCGAGTGGAGGAGCACCTAACAGACCCCGGCGCAGGCTCCCACGTTCCCATGCAGCAGCAGCAGCCTGAGCACCGTAAGCCGGTCGCGCGCGACACACATAATAACTGCGCAAAGCTGTTCTGTTGTGTTGCTGCACAGAAGTGACTCGCCGGGCGCGCGCGAGCGTGCGGTGCACGCCGCCTAACAGAGAGGAGACCGGCTGGGGTCGAGCATCGGCTGCTGCGGTCGCTGTGGCGGTAGTGGTTGCGGAGATGATGCTCGCGCTCGCCTCTCGTTTCTTCCCGTTCGTTCGCGCTCTGCCGATCGATCGCCGCGATGAATGCGCCGTTTTTTGGTTTAGACCGCCGACCCAACCCGCTCCGGGCAAAGTGCACACGAGTCTGTCTGGGTCGGTGTGATTTCCGGACGCTTTGGGCGATTTTTGGCGGTTGGAGCTGGTTTCTGGTTGTGTTTCGCCGTTGGGTTTGCTCAACGGATTAGTGATGTGATCGCGGTTAGAATATTCATTTGAGATTTTTGTTTTTATCTAAAAAATATTTGCGTTGTTAGATGCGATATCTGGCTGTGAGTGAACGACACGAACTGTGGAATTTTACAAATTAAACTTCCGGGTCTTTGAGTCACAATTGAGGATTAATTGATTAATTGTAAGAGGAATTTTTGTTATTATTTCTTCAAACCTGAAGGTACGATTCCCAATTCGTTCAATTCAGACAATTTTAAAAAATTTTGCGTATTTTTACAATGCTCAGTGATATGTCGGTGAATTTTATTGCTTAAAAGTACAAAGTATGCAAAATAGAGCGAGTTTATCGGCATTCATTACTATTGGTTTTTTATTTTAGATATAAATCTGCTGCATTTTTGTGAGCAAATTAATATTTTAAAACTGTTACATTAAAGAATATTTGTAGTATTTTTAAGTAAAATTGTAACATAAACAATTTTTACGTTTGATTTAAATTTTAAATAAAGCTTTTTAAATTAATAGATATTTTTGGAGCGGTGTCATGATCATGAGTATTTGACATACAGAGTTCTGAAATGTTTAATCATTGACCGTTTTGTATTTATTTTTTAAAGTTTAAAAGTTGCTGTGTAAAAGCGCCTATTTCTTACTTTAAACGATTAATCAATTGAAAATTTGAATAAGTTATTTTTCACTTCAGCCAATCCGAATTTTTCAGAATATTATTCTACGCTGCTATATTTTCAATTTCAATATTTTTGCAGTTCACAGTTAGTTCAATTACAATCTACACAGTGAATGTACTTGACCATAAATTTATGGGAAAATTTTTAAATGGCATTTTAAAAATTTTATTTTTTTTATGAAAAAAGAAAATGAAGCATTCTATTTGACTTAAGCCGACCATCATGCAATTCAAACACAGATTTAGACAAGTCGATTTTTGTTTACTTTCCGGTGATTCATCGCCGTCAAAAGCGCATTAAGGCGTTCTCTGGTCTGAGTCACCATGTTCCGCATTCTGTGTCATCGTGTTTATTCTACGATCCACAATTTTTAAGTGGTTCTTCATTTGCAAATCGTGCTCTCACTGCTGAGAGAATGAATCAATCAAATTTTTGAAGAAGTCGACCAGGAAACAGTGAAGAAAGTTTATTTTTTGTGTGAAATCACTGAACACTAGTTGCTGAGTTAGCAGCTAGTTTACGGCAGAAGTAACTTTAAAAACCAATGCCAGGATACACTAGAAACTATTTGAACATTTTTGGAATAGTTACGACCTTCCCAAATAATTGATTATTTCAAGTCAATTCAGAAGCAAAATAAATATTTTTGTTCTGCTTTTCACAATTCACCACCACCAGTCACAGTTTAACTCTCAAATTACAGGCATTTTTGGATCGATTTTGTTTATTTTAAATTTTAATAAATCTTCTAGAAATTTTAATTTAATATAAACGAAAATTTGAAGGAAATGTTCATTTCAAAGTTCTTATTTTGTGATTTTTATAAATTATAACTCGAATTATAAATTTTTAAAATTAATGTTAGTACACTTGTTTAAATAAATAACAAATAGTTTATTTTATTGCGTTAAATTTTGTTAAATTTAAATTTATTTACACTAGTTTTACAAAAGTAATTTGCATAAAACATTAATTTTACCAAATCTGTGAATTTCCACGTTTATATTTAACCAGAATCTACATTGAATTTTTTAAATTAATTTTTGCAATTTCATCTGCACGCCATTTGACAACGTAGCAGAGTAATCCGTAAAGAAGCGTTTTGTTAGTTAACAAATCCAGAGTTCTTTAAGAGTAGCAAATTAATTCATTTTTTAAAGTTGATTTTGTATTTTTGGTTTCTAGTTTCTGCTGATTTCTGAACAATTGGACTTTGTGTTTTGGCATTGCGATTATTTTTTTCAAAATTCAAATTAATTCAATAATTTTATAATTCAAATACAAAATTTAGCGTTTTTCAAGGCGTTTTGTTTATTTATTTGCATCTTAACCTTTAACGTAACAAAGACAATTTTTACAGTAATCTCAATTTTCAACAAAACTTTAATTTTTGGATTTGAACTCTGTCATTCTCTGTCGTTTATCCCAAAAATCCAAAATTCTCCCCAATCTCCCACCAGTCAGATTTTGGGCGCGAGCGGTCCTGGAGGGATTTGAGTCGATTGGCGCGCGCGCGTCCATCAAAACGACGGCGGCGAGTGAGCGAGCGAGTGCAACAACTGCTTCCTTCTTCACGGCTCGACTGCAAAAAGTGATTTATCACGTTCATTGTTTCTGTTCTCGGTTGGATTTTCGCCTCCTCCTCCGTGTACTTCATCCGCTAGCCGCCATCGTCGCGTCATCGGCTATCGATTTTTACGTTCATTCTGAGTCATGTTGGTGGGCGCCGCGTTGGTGAAATTTTGCGGCGGTGGTGAGAGATGAATGTTCTCTGAATAATTTCTCTCCTTTTGTATTCTTCGTGGGCGTATTCGCTGGAATTTTAGACGAAAAAATTATTTAATTTATCAGATGATTTTTGGTAGCAGTACACAAAAATACGCAGCAGTACCAAATGATGAGTTATTTGGAATCAATGGCATCTCAAACCTAAAAAATCATAACCAGAAATCCATTTTTTTTGTGCTTGATTTGAATTTAAATTTAATTTAAAAAATTGATTATAATAATTATTTTTTAGTGATTTTTTAAACCCAAATATGTAAATTAATGCCTGATAATTATGCGTTACCAAGGACGAGTTAAATCAAATTTTTACAGCGTCACACAGCCATAATGAACATTTTATTCAATTTGTCAAAAGTTAATAAAAATAACAAAACGTGATTTTTTCAAATGTTTTTCCCGATTTTTTCAATGGAAACCGTTGGATCAATATCTGTATTACCAAAGCTTTATTTCTTGCTTTTTTGTTTGCATTTTTGTACTTACATTTTTGCAAATAATTTTGTTAAAAGTGATCTTTGTTTTCTCGTTTATAAAATTCGTTTTTAAATTAAAAATTGCACATTTTTGAACGTTCAAAAGAAAATCCACATTTTTGTGCTCGAAAGATAGTGGATTTCAATTTAAATATTTTAAGCATTAGTGCTTTTATTTTTTCAATTTAATAAAAGTCTACAAATAAGACTGTGCCGATTGGTGATAAATCCGTTTTCCAACAATAAAACAATTTTTGCAAAAAGCATTGCGTAATTAAAATAGAAAACATAGAATGTCGTTTTTCTATATTAAATTTCTCGCAATTTTGATTTATATTGTTAAGAATGAATGGTAGCCTTATATTTTGTTTGTGTTATCAACGTGTTTTAAAATAACAAATATTGTTATTTATTTATTTAGTTTTTTGGTGAATTCAGTCGCTTCTCAGAGTTTGTGACAACCATAACCATAATTTCACATAAAGCAATTGTCATATATTTTTGTACTTTGTATACCAGTCCAATTGGAAATCTGGAATTTTAGTAAACAAATTTTTAAAATCAAATTTTTACGTTACTCTAGGACCATCTTTACTTGGCAAACAAAATTTTTGAACCGTACTAATCAAATGTGAAGAAACATTCAAAGAATTGGAAATTCATTATTTTAGACTTTAGAATTATTTAGAAAATTCATTTTTTTTGGCCAAGAAACGCGATCCCAGCGTGTCGGGACCGCAAACGCGCCGTCATCATCATTTCCTAATCGGTTTCTTCTCCTTTCAGACCTCTTCTTTCCAACCATGTCAGCACCCTCAAGACAGATCAAATGCGTCGTGGTGGGCGACGGAACGGTCGGAAAGACCTGCATGCTCATCTCCTACACCACCGACTCGTTTCCGGTCGAATACGTGCCTACAGTGTGAGCCTGCGCTTGTGCAGACTGTTTTACCGTAATCTCATCATTTAGCTTTGATAACTACTCGCTCAGATGACCGTCGACGGTCATTCGGTGAATTGGGTCTTTGGGATACGGCTGGACAGGTTAATCTCCGCCTTTTTGATTTTTTTACTTGAATTTGTGGCTCCAGGAAGACTACGACAGACTGCGGCCTCTCAGCTACCCACAGACCGACGTTTTCGTCCTCTGTTTCAGTATCGTCGGCCCCGTTTCCTTCGACAACGTGCAAAACCAAGTGGATTCCAGAGATCAGACATCACTGTCCCGACGCTCCCATCCTCCTAATCGGTAATTTCACTCTTTTTTGGTGCTTTTCATCCTGACATCACCTTCTAGGCACAAAACAAGATCTTCGCGACGACCATGACACTTTGCGGTCGCTGGCGGCCGAAGGAAAGACTCCCATCACGAAGAGTCAGGGCCAGAAAGTCGCGTCAAGAATCAAGGCGGTCAAATACCTCGAATGCAGTGCGCTGACACAGCAGGGCCTCAAGGCGGTCTTCGAGGAGGCGGTTCGCGCGGTCATCAGTCCGAAACCGACGAAGAAGAAGCGCGCGTGTACGATCATCTGATTTTTGCCGTTTTTTCGTTGTTTTCTGTACAGACGCGACTGCCTTTAAATTATTATCCTCTCTTCCTCCTAAATTCGCCCAAAATCACCCCACAGAAGACACTTCGCGCCTCTACCGGCTTTTGGCGCATACGAGCGAACCACGATCAGTTAGTAGTTCTCCTCCTCCTCTTCCTTCTCGCCTTGTTTGTTTGTTTCCTTCTCGAGATTATCGACCACTGCAGCTACATAAGTGTCTTGGAGTTTTGTTGAAATGAGAATAAAGAAATCTGCATTTTTTGACTCTTTGATTTGCGCTAACACTAAAGGACTTTTTAGTTATTTTGAGTGTTGGAATAGTTTATAAAATAATTATTTTTTGAAGATCTGCAATGATCCGTAATTTTGATTTTTGAATTTTGATTTTGATTTTTGAATCAGATTTTTGAAAGAAATTTTATCTTTTTTAATTTAATAATCCGCAACAACACGTTTATTTATTTAATCACTACACTAAAAGTACTTTAGTAAGACAATTTAGAAATTAAGATTGAGATTTTTGAGTGATGGAAGACCATTTTATAAACAAATATTTTTGAATATCTTCTTCAACTTCAAACATTTTTGAGCGTTTCAATTTGTTTAATTGAGTTAAAATTCTTTTTTGTACACTTTAAACTACATAGAGTTAAAGATATAATATAAAAATATAACATTATTAGTTGATCTGTTTATCTGTTGAAAAATGCATTTTTGTTCACAGATTTCAGGTGCCACAATATGTAAAATACAGTAAAAAATAGCCAACAACATTTCTAGTCGTTTCGTTTAAAAAATAGTATCTCTCTATCATATGTAAATTCCACAATTTATGAGAATTTTTTTAAATTGTTTTTTCTTTTGTCAAATTTGTCAAAATTCTTTTTTGTAAATGTAAAATTTTTCAATTGCAAAACTGTATAATTACGTTGTAATTTATTTAATCTAATGTTTTATTTTTATTTTGAATTTTGAAAAAGCGAGATGACAGATTTTTAGGTTTAGGCGTTTTGTCAAAAATACGTTTTCCATGTTGATTTTTCAAAGCTTCATTGTTTTTTGTTGTGCAATTTTTTAATAAAACAAATTCAAGATATAAAATTTAATTTTCTGACCCGGTAAACGCTAGTAATTAATGTTTTTTTTCAATTTTATTGACATTTTTAAATTAAAGGTTTAAGCATTAAAATTTATCTTTAAGTAAATTTACATTTTTAAAATTTAAATTTACAATTTTTAAATAAATTTCAGTTTAATTAAAAAATTCCGCAACTTTCCTTTTCAAAAGTAATTTGCATTTATTTTGGTTTTTTATTGGAATGTATTTTAAATTTTCAAAAATGGAACAAAAAAATGATTTTCCAACAATTTATTTAATTAAATTCTGCATTTTATAATTTAATGTTTAATTTTAAGTTAAGTTTAAGATTAATTATTAAAATTATTTATGAGTTTTTATTTTAATTTCACAAACAATTGAACATAATAAACTTGTTTACAGCTTTGAATAAATTTAATTTAATGGACGAATTGCCACATCGAGTTTCACTTCGCGATGACTTCAATTTGGTGAAAAGCCGATCAACTTCGATACTTCGTATTTGCAGAGCGTTCGTACGGTCGCTTCCTTGTAGTCTTGGATCACAACTGAAATAACGCGTTCATTTTCGCAGAGGGGAGTTCGAAGCTACCGCCGTCATCGTCTTCATGTGGATGCATTTGCAGACCGATGACGTTGCAGGAATGCTCCTGGCAGAGGCGCATTTGCCGCTTGAAAGCCTTTTGGTTGAATCCCACAGGAGTTCCATCGATCCAGGTCAGCTTTGCGTCCGGATTTTGAGGGAGAATTCCGAGTAAAAGGCCGACTTCTTCTTCAGAAAGGAAATTTTTGGCTAAAATTCGTGTTTTAATGAGAGAAGAACTTGAAATGACAAGCTTATGAATTTGAGTTCAGCGGCCGAGTGAATCGAGGCGGATTTGGCAAATTTTCCATAGTGGCGCCCGCATCCTCCGGTAATGAAGTTGTGAAGATAGCGACGATCGTTTGTCTCGAGGAGGAATTTTGCTAATCCTCTCTCAATGACATGCTCATGCATTTGATAGCAGTAAACAGCGCCTCGATCTCTTAGTTCTTGCCAGCCATTTCGACAACTCACTGAAATTTCCGAATTTTAGGGTTCAACCTCCACAACCTCTACCGATTCTCGAAAAATCGTCCTTTGACGCGGCCTTTTTGTCGTTGCAAAGTTCCGCGTTTTTGATTTCGGCGCTCTCGACCACAAGCATCACAATCGTCTCCTTGTGGTGACTTCCCGCCTCGTAGAAGGTTGCGCTGTGCACCGCACTGAACAAGAAGCAAAGCTTTTGTGGATTGTAGAATTCGGCTCCTTTCACGTCAGCGCCGAGCGCGAGCTTCGCGCACTCCTGAACAGATTTCGTGTGGGCGCTGTGCTGTAAAGTTCCGTTCAAACGGAAGCCGTAGTACATAGGCATCACATGTCTACCGCACAAAACCTGAATTCTAGTTTTTAAGGAGAAGAGAACGGAAAACAGACTTCGGACATTGTCACGGAGGCGAATATGGCCATAGCGAGAGCTACAGACACCATCTTTCAGTCGAATAAACGCTCTCGCTGGGCTGAGCGCTCTTTGGAGTCGCTTAGATTGTCGGATGAAGGTTCTTTTACTATGGAGACGGCAATTTGTTTCTATGAGGAGGAGGAGGAGGACAATGCCAGATGTCTGAATGAAGATATGATCGCACGAAAATGCATTTTTAAGAGAATGTTCTAGATCTAAGTGGCTTTTGGCTCTTGACTTTTTTTAGAGCTAAAGATTACGATTAAACTTTTAATGGAGAACAGAATGCCGTTTAGTCAAGATTTTTTTCTGCCAAAGCATCGATCTCGGAGCTTAAGCGCTTTTTGACTCTGTTTTGACTTTGTTCGGTTAATCTGTTAACGCAATCGAACATTTCTTACGGCGAACGTTCTCAGCGCTCAAGATTTATGGCATAGCGCTATTACGAGAGCGCAGTGCCTGTTGTCACGGCAATGAGACGGAGTCGTCTACAAGCTAAAGAGCAACTCATAAGCTTCAGATATTGGCTATTTATTTAATGATTTCAATGAGGGAGAGAATTATTTTTAAATCTTAAGCGTTCACGGGACCTTCCTCTTGATCGGCTTCTGGGGCATTTTTCTTCGCTGGGTAATCAACGAGACGCGACGCCTCGTACTGACAAAGAGTTACCATATTTACTTCTTCATTACTATCGACCGCCGAGACCACCACGTCGTCCCCATCAATTCCCAGCGTGAGAACGTTGCAGTCTTTCTTCTGGCAAACATCTATTTGCTTCTTGAAAGCGCGGAAGTTGAAGCCAACAGGCGTTCCATCAACCCATCTGAGGTCATCTTCCTTCTGCTCCGAAGGCAGAATGCCAACAAGGATCTTCGTTGTGGTCAGATTCCTCTCGTATTTTTCTTCTAGAATTTGAGTTTGGGGAAATTGCGGCTGAGGAGCATCGGCTTACGTATAAATTTCAGCTCGGAGCTGGAATGAATTGACGCCGTTTTCAGAATGGAAGCGTAAGAAACGCCCAGCGTGCTACAAATATCGCTCACAAACTTATGAATTGCGCTCCTATCATTGCACAAGGCTACGCCTTCAGTGCTTGAGCTAGAATGCAAAATATAGCAATATACTCTGTCCGACTCCTTCATCTCAAGCCATCTCTTTCTGCATTGAACTAAAATGGTTCCATTAAAGGAGCAATTTGAATGCTTCGTGGGACCTACCGATCTTTGCCAGGTCTTTTTCTGAGGCAGCTTTGTCGCAAGAAACGCGTCCATTTTCATCGTTTTTGATAATCAGAACCACAGTCTCCGACTTGTTCTTAGCCAACTCCTCAAAGAATGTCGCCTGGTATACTGTAGAGAACAAGCGGCACTCGTGTGTGTCCGTCCGAAATGACACCGCTTTGACCACTTCTGGATTGACATAGTGACGGCAATCCTTGAGCGAATCCGCGATTACGGTGGTGAAATCGCCGTCCAGGCTGAAGCCATAGTACATGGGTACGGTATCCCAGTCGGCGTGAGACTAAACAATCAATCTATAAGCTAAAACAAACCCGAAAATCAGACGTGAGCAATCGTGAGAAGGAGAACAGCGACCAGCAGCATCCTCTGCCCGGATTCACAGTGAGCTGTCGGAGTTGTAAATCTGTGCGTGCGCTGCTAAAAGCTTTTGCGAAAAGTCCGTTTTGTCATGGAGATGATTTACGTTCGCGGCTGTTTGTCGTCGAGAAAACGCGCTGGCAAGAATTAGGCGAATTTATCATCCGAATTGGCTGAACTGACTGCAACGTGGCAACGAACATCGTGGATTTGAGTCGTTTCTCTCAGAATTTGTATTGACTTTGTGTTCTAGTCACATTTGGGAGTCACACAACGTTCTTGGCTACTCGGAGAACGGCGAAGCAGGGGTAGAAAGGTGTTTGGAGTTTTGCAGTGCGGTAAATCTAAATCTGAAGCTCTTACTTCGCTACTTCATTTAAAGCCACAAGAGTCGTCTCGTGCACAGAGACTAAAGCGGTGGTGTTCGACCACGTGTCGAAGTTCTCTTCTCTCTTCTTCCTCTTTTCAATCCTGACGATTCAGGTTTGAATTTGCGATCTCTAAGCGCCGCAGGTCCGTTTTCAGGTCCGTTTTCAGGTCCACTCCAAATGGTACAAAGTGCCGATGTATCACGGCTTCACGTTGGCAGCAACAGCGTCCCAGGAGTCATGGGAATTCTCACTGGAAGGATGTCTAGACAGAATTCACGTGTCGAAGCGCTGCTCGCTGTACTCGACCGTCTTCCAGGCTGCCTACTCCCGGAACTCGCCAGAAACAAGACCAATTCGGTTTCTGTGATGATCGATGAGAACGAGACGTCTTTCTGTGACAAGAACAAAGTCGCGTTGGAGAGCGAACTCGAGAAGATTGGTCTGTTAGATGCGCAGACCTGAATTCACCGGAACGTTTCAGTCTCTTGCCGTGGAGGTTGGGAGGAGCGGCGAGAGAACGGCAGAATCTACTGTTACCGTATACTGATCGCAGCGGGTCGCTTAGAATGGGATAACCCTGGACATTGGATTCTTCAATTGGACCATTTTCACGGCCATGATCTAGATCTCCGATAGTCGTACTTTCCGTTCGCGTTCCTAGGAAGCTCTTACGTCGGCAAGTCTCCATAGAGAAACGGCGCTCATCCCCTCTGTTTGTCTCTTTTGATTTACAACAACCGATCGTCATGAGAGAAAAATACGCCGGAAAGAAGTCCACTTAGATCGATTTATTTACTTTTCACTTCAAAACAGCGCAAATCCACTCAAAACACTCATTCTGGAAGTGGCGGCTTTGTTGACGGAAGTTTACCAGCTCTGTGGCCTCGTATTTGCACAAAACCTGTGTCTTTGCGGTGATCTGATCGTAGATCGTCGCGGATTTCTCGTCCTGACGAAGCGTGATGACTTTGCAGCCGTTCTTGATGCAATGTTCCATTCTCTGCTTGAAGGCGGCGCGGTTGAAGCCGACCGGAGTGCCGTCGATCCATCTTAGATCTTTGCCTTTTTGGGGCAGAATTCCGACAATCAATCCCTCCTTCTCCTTCAAGAAGCGACCGAATCGTGTCGCTGAAATCGTCTTTTCTCCTACAGTAACCAATCTCCACTTACAGATGAATTGAAGTTCTGCAGCTGAGTGGATTGAAGCAGTTCTGATCGATTCAGGATTGAAATAACCCCGTTTTCTGGCAAATTCTGTGCAGTCGTTCTTCACAAAGTTATCAAGGTTACGGTCGTCAAAATGGTCCAAATGACTCCAATGTCCAGGGTTATCCCATTCTAGGCGACCCGCTGCGATCAGTACACGGTAGCAGTAGACTCTGCCGTTCTCTCGCCGCTCCTGCCAACCTCCACGGCAAGAAACTGAAACGTTCCGGTGAATTCAGGTCTGCGCATCTGACAGACCGATCTTCTCGAGTTCGCTTTCCAACGCGACTTTGTTCTTGTCACAGAAAGACGTCTCGTTCTCATCGATCATCACAAAAACCGATTTGGTCTTGTTTCTGGCTAGTTCCGGGGAGTAGGCAGCCTGGAAGACGGTCGAGTACAGCGAGCAGCGCTTCGACACGTGGTCGAACTCCACCGCTTTAGTCTCTGGCACGCGAATTCTGTCTAGACATCCTTCCAGCGAGACTTCCCATGACTCCTGGGACGCTTGAGCTGCCAACGTGAAGCCGTGATACATCGGCACTTTGTACCATTTGGAGTGGACCTGAAAACAGACCTGCGGCGTCTAGAGATTGAAAATTCAAACCCGAATCGTCAGGATAGAAAAGAGGAAGAAGAGAGAAGCGAGCCGCGTTGCGGCCATCTTTGCTTTATGCACACAAGACGCCTCAACAACCAATTTCTCGTCGTTTAATGTCGATTTTTCGGGTTGCCGGGGAAATGAAGCGTAGTCTCTTTCTCTTCTGTGGAAATCACGAGATTGAACGCCTCGTGCTGGCGCCGACTACACAAAGAAGCCGCTTGTTGATCGCGGAGCACCAGAAGCGCTACTATCGTCAATTCTGAGAGATTTTCATGTCAGAAGGCGAGTTAAACAGCGATTTTGTGCGGCAACAACGAAGTGAAAGATGAAAATGCGAATTCTTTCCTCTCGGAGTTCGCTGTGGCTTAGGAGAAGCTGTTGTTGGCGATTTCAGAGCTGCTTTATGGTTGACACTCACAATTACATAGTACTTTATCGATATCGACAATTCGAGTCACAAAAACATCAAATCGAACGACGTGCACACTTCAGAGGCTTCCTTGATGCTCTCCACCCTTCGGCAATCGACGTCGCGCGCTAAGAGATGCAGAAGCGCCTTCTTTCCATCTCGCGAAGGATGCTCCAATTCGAAGAAGAGCTG
>MQUG01004275.1:0-13478 GCA_007213375.1 Steinernema feltiae | reverse complement strand
CAGTTTTAGGTACCCTGACGCGCAATTCTTCGATATTGAGGTTGTGGAACGAATCATCGCATACGATAGCTCATTGGCGAATCCTTGGCGCAAATCTTTAATTTACATGCAGACTGGTTGTCCTGAGTTGAGGAACTATTTTGGTTCGTGGAAGGCGTCTGTTGGAAATGAAAACTTGGCCATTTTCGAAAAAGACGTAGGCAGAGTTACTGTAATTGCGAAATGTGATCATTATGGCACTGGTTTTGTCATTCGTTTTCATTGCAACATTAAATAATAAAAAAAGCTAACAGATAACAAAACGTTGCAACACTCATTGTTTGATGCGAGTCTACAAACGACCAAAATCAACCAAATCCAAAAATCTAAAGCATTGAAGTGATTAAACACGTTGTAAGCGCGAAAACCGTTAATACCTAAAACCTAAGAACCTTTAAGCGCTTTAAAGACAACAGTTTTGATGTAATTCTGTTTGCCGGCACCATAATCGGGACTCCGCCAATCAATGACGTGCACAACATCTGATCTGTCTACTTCTCGCTTGTCATTTCCGCTAAAGTTCGACTGCTCGTACCACCTTGTTATCATCATTTCTTGCAAATATTTCTTCAAACCCGAAGTCAGCTGCTGCAGTTGATATCAAAGATCACTCTCGTCATCATCATTTTTTGTGTAATGGTCAGCGGATTTGATATGTCCGCTTTATTTCTTAATCCATCCATGTGCACTAGCCACGACCACTTCAGGTGGCCTTTGACCTCCTTGAGTCCTCACTAACCCTTCGCCATCGTCACAGTAAGTTCTGGGAACAACCGCAATCTCATAAACAGCAACGCGCAGTCAGTGACCAACAATGACATCATATCATTCCAGTGGCCATCGATCGGTGACGTGATCGACGAGGCTGTTTCGAAACGAATGCGCAATAGACGAACCATCGCAACCTGGCAAAAGAGTGGCAAACTACTCAGCCTGCCATGGACAACCGGTTTCAACTCGCGCCGACCGACTGAGACACAACGCGCCAGAGAAAGAATTGCGCAACAATGAGCCATCGTCTAAATTGAGTACGCTCCATTTGTCGAGTATATAAGCTGAGGAGTACGGCCATTCGTGGCCGGCACAGTCTGATCTGCTGTTGTCGAGTGTCAAGAGTGAAATAAAGTATTGTCCAGACGTCTGTGTCCTCTTCTGTCTAATTAGTGTCTGCTACTTGCGCAGCTGCAACTCTGAGACTCTGAGACTTTTGAGATATTGGGCCCAATCGGAAGCCTTGAGCGCGCCTAAGTATTAAGTGTTTGTTTAGCTGACTGTATAGACCAACCTAGAGAGTTTATCTCAACCCCAAACTCAAAACCACGTCATTAATTATTTCCCGATGACCCAAAGTCAAGTACTAATCATTTTGTTTGTGTTATTCGCGGAATAATGTTCGTTAGTATCTCTCAGAGTTTGGTGTTTGTTAAATCTTTTTTTTTCAGTTTCAGATGGACGACGTTCCCTATGAGTTCGTTGATCGTGTTTTCACAAAACTGGACAAAGGCAATATTTCTAAACTGTCAAAGCTCAATCTCAACGCTCCGATCTGGCAAGAAATTGCACGAGTCTATAGAGAAAAACTGCAAACGACTTCTGTCAATATTTGCTGTTTGGACACTGGTCAACTGGCTCACAAAATGATATGGGGATATTATCACCTACTTACAACTGAAGAACTACTGCAGAAGGATACGCGATTCAGCAGGGTTGATGATCTCATTTGTACAAGCAAATCCTCTGCTGCCAAGGATATGACGCCTGAGGCAATCGACGAATTCCGTGCGTTGATAAAACACGTTTGCCACTTTAATTTGGACAGCGTCACTATTCGGTTTACGAACAAACCACCGCCAGAAATTTACCAGACTTTGATGGAAAACGATCTAAGAAATGAAAACTTGAGCCTTCACTGGTTCGAGGGCGCGGAAGATTTTGTAAAGAAACAAGTGAGAAGTCCGTATTTGACAACGATAACAGTTGGGCCAGGCTGGCCGTCTTCATTCGACCTTGATCTTGAAACTTTCGTGTGTCAACCGCATTTTGCGAAGCTGAGGTGTCATTATGAATGCTTTGGCATTGAAAACTTTGAACGAATCATTGCTTACTGGAGAGTCGCAAAGTCAACAACAAATGGAGGATGGACAATCAATATGAATTCAATTCGCAACATGAGCAACGTGTTCAAACGTTTGCTGACTTCCGACGACGAGAACAGCTTCAGTGAACGAATTGGAAACTTAAATTTGACGGTTCAATGCACAAATCATAAGTGTTTTGTTAGATGTGTAAAAAAGTTGATTGATAAACGATGACTTGGCTCTAAATTGTAGATGTGATCAGCAAACCAACCAAAACCAACTTTTAGAAAACTTTCGATTAGAGCGACAGGTTTGGCTCTGCTAGCAAATGGGGGCCAAAAATCAATCAGAGGGAAATTCAAAATTAGGGTTAAAAGTAAATGAACTGCAACTAAAAAACTATACTTAATGAAGTTTTTGGCGGAGGTTTTGCGCTAAAGTCTGCTTAAGCCTAGATTAAAGTGGTTGAGTTTATCAAGAATTTAGTGGCTTGGGGCGCTCTCCGACCTCCAATGGCGAGGATCCAATATTTTGTGAACGAATTTGAGATTTCTCTTTATGAATTTGGTGCAGAGACAATTCTTGTAGTTTGAATCTTTTGTATAAATTTGACGTTGATTGAATTCAGCTTCACCAAAACTCGGGAGCTCGGTTCGGGAGCTGTGGCAATCAGCTGTTTGTGTTTTATTTAAACTTTGAGTTTCCTGATATTTTTAGAATATAACTTTTCCTCTTTTTCACTAAAGCAAATTGGTATCAGCACAAAAAGAAATACAGAAAAAATGGGATAATTGGTCTTAAAGATGAAATCTAGCGATTTCTGCTTCAATCTGAAGGGTTAAAGTAAATTGAAAAAAAATATGTCAAATACTCAGCTTTACTTTTAAGTGATGACTAGGTACCTGTTACCCGTTGAAGTGATTTTTTTTCTATATTTTTCTTAATGTCAGAATCAGAAGGAGGAGACGTAAAGTTAACTTAAATTTGCCCTGTAGCCCGTTTGCAGGTGACCCATTTTTGTGTTTGACTGTACGCGAAATACCTGTGATTTGCATGAAACTTAATTCTTATTTGATTGCACAGTAAACTCAAGTATTTTTAAATTTTTACATTCACGTTTGATTTTATTGATCACCATGAATGAAATGATCACCAGTCACCATGAATTCCAAACAAATAAAACCACCCTTTCGCAATACTTTAGACCCGGTTCCAAAATTTTTATTTGATTTTTTTAGTTGAGCCGGTATCCTATTTTGATTGCAGTGAACGTGAGTACTTTATAAAACCACATTTTAAAAGATCTTTCTAAAGCTTACGTAAAACTGAAAACTGTAATTGAAATGGTTAGCTGGCAAGCGCCGGCAAAGCCAGCGCTTGCCATTTGACCCGGTTTAAGATTGAAATAGAAGACACTTTATTGAAACTGGCCAGCGCTGGCCACTTCTTTAAACCATTTGGGTCTCAAACGGAGTTCCTGAAAACCTTTTCCAGAACATTCTATGAAGTGTAATAAGGAATGAAACTGACCAGCGCTGGCCAGTTTGCAATGATAAAGTGGCATTTCAACAAATCAATTCTTTTGAATTCGTTTATAGAAATTCCTGGAACATTTTTTAATTTAAAATACTTTAAAACGTTTGCCTCTTGAGACTTGAGACTCTTGATTTTGAGTTTTAAATTTCCTTTTAAATTAAACAAGCAATTTTTTAAATTCAGCATTCCAAACAACAATGTAAATTTCAAGCGCTTCTACTACTTTGCCAGCACTGGTCACTTTTGAATCCTTACTGCACCTTATAGAATATTCTGGAAGTTTCGCGAAAGACTTTCAGAAAATCGTCTTCAGACCAATGAATTTTTACTTTTGCTGTAAAATGGCTTCTTACGCTTCATTATGTTTTACCGTTTAACTTTTGAAATTTGTTGTTTGGGATTCTGAAACTGGCCAGACCTGGCCACTTTTATTCTTCAAACTTTTTTGGAAATTGGAAAATTTTATAATTAAAAACTATTTTACTGTTTACCTGTCTACCGTTTACTTTTTACCGTATACCTGTGTACCTTTTGCAAGTTTTCCGTTCGAGAACCAACTGTTGTTTGTAATTAACGTCAGCGAAATTCCCAGTTATAATTGTATATATAAAGTGATCAGCTTTGATGATCAGATAAGATTTAAGCTTATGTTTATCGACCACACTTCAAGTAGCGGCAATCGATCTGTTGTGATTTGATTCAATTGCTAAGCGAGCACATCAGCTGTTCAATTGTCATGCGTTGTGTCCGCTAAAATTCAGTTGTTCGTACGCGCGAGAATCGGAGACTCGCGTTGCATTTCTACTTCAGTTGGCTATTTGATCTTTTTCTTTCGTTATTCAAAGTCAAAATTTCTGTAAATATTGGTGCCAATAAGTTTGTCTCTTTCGCTACATTTAGTGATTTGGTTGTGCGCTTCGACCGCAATATTATTCTGATTTCAAAGATAGATCAGAGATACAACAGCTAATCTGTCTCCTTCCGCAAAGCAAATGCTCGCGGTGCGTTATTGTTTCCTTGGTTCATTCTTGAATGCTGATTTGCGTCTTTCAGATGGACAACGTTCCTTACGAATTCGTTGACAGAGTGTTTACAATGATCGGTTGGCGCGCTATTGAACGCGTTGAGGAGCGGCAGTTCGAATCGCCTCTCTGGGACCGCGCCTACAGAAACAATATTCAAGAACTGCGTCTCCTAATCCTTCCAACTCCTACAGAGGTCGCGTGGTTTCTCTCCACCTACCGCGTTTCAAATGAATCAATCGATTACTCCATCGACGAACTCCTCCGGATGGACCCGCGCTTCCAGCGCATTGTTCGCTTTGAAGCGCGAAGACGCCCATTCAGTCGCTCACCAAGTGGACTTAAAACTTTTCCAAATGATCGCCTTCATGAATTGCTCAAATGCGTCATGCGGCATCCGTTGCATACCGTTGGCGTAAAAGATGATCTACAGCGATTACTGATTATGACAGATATGGTCAGCTATGGCGCGCACTTGGAACTGGTGAATCTGGAACTTTGCTATTCTCCAGAATCGGTCGAGTTTTTAAAGAATCAACTACAAACGAATGCACTTCGTAATTTGGAGCTCACTGGAAAGTGGCCTATCGCGCTGAAAGAAGACATTCTGTCGTTTATTTGTCGACCACAGTTCGAACAGTTTAGGTACCCTGACGCGCAATTCTTTGATATTGAAGATGTGGAACGAATCATTGCATTTGACAGCTCCTTGGCTAATCCTTGGCGCAATTCTTTAATTTACCTGCAAAGAAGTTGTCCTCAGCTGAGAAACTATTTTGCTTCGTGGAAGGCGTCTGTTGGTGACGGAAATGAAAATGAAAACTTGGCCATTTTTGAAAAAGACGTAGGCAGAGTTACTGTAATTGCTAAGTGTGATCATTATGGCACTGGTTTTGTCATTCATTTTCGGAGCAACAATAAATAAATCGATAAAAAAGACTGTACAGTACAGAGATAAATTATGTTCTTTGGAAATGAAGTGACTGAGGAGAGAGAGAGCATTGCAAGAATCTTCCAGCTCAAGCTCGGAGCTCCAACATGTAGAGAATGAATCAAACGGCAGTTGATTGACGTCGATATTTGCTGCATGGAGAACTGTGACCAGACTACAAAATTAGCTTTCCTCCGTCACTTCATGTCCGCTATAATTCAACTGTTCGCACGTTCGCAATAAAGTGAATGCTAATGTTGTATTGACCATATTTATTGATTCTAGCTACACAATCAGTTTGTTTTATTCGCGGAATTTACCAATCGGATGTTTGCTCATAATCGGATCTCGAAATCGTTTGCCTTTTTTGCGTGTGGAAATCTTCGCGCTATCCGAAATGATTCGTTCCCGCGTTGTCGGCGGGGTTTGTTAAATCATTTTTTCAGTTTCAGATGGACGACGTTCCCTATGAGTTTGTCGATCGCGTTTTCACAAAATTGGACGAAGACAACATTTCAAAGCTGTCAAAGCTCAAACTCGACGCTCCAATTTGGCGCGAAGTTGCACGAGTCTATAAACGAAAACTGCGAATGACTTCTGCCGATGTTTGCTGCATGGCAATGAGGAATGGTCGACTGGCTCACAAACTTATATGGGGAGATTATCACCTGCTTACAACTGATGAACTACTGCAGAAGGATACGCGATTCAACAGGGTTTATGATCTCATTTGTAGATGCAAATCCTCTGCTAAGAATATGAAGGCTGCGGCAATCGACGAATTCCGAGCCATAATACGACACGTTAGTCTCTTTGATTTGGACAGCGTCACGCTGTGGTTATCAAACAAACCACCACCAGCAATTTACCAGATTTTAATGGAGAACGATGTACGAACTGAAAACTTCGGCATTCACTGGTTCGACGGCGCGGAAGAGATTTTGAAGAAACAAGTAAAAAGCCCGCATTTGACAACGTTAACAGTTGGGCCAGGCGACTGGACGCCTTCATTCGGCCTTGATCTCGAAACGTTCGTCTGTCAACCGCATTTTGCGAGGCTATGGTGTAAACATGATTGCTTTGGCGTTGAAAACTTCAAACGGATCTTTGCTTACTGGAAAGACGCGAAGCAAACCAATGGGTGGACAATCACTATGAATACAAGTCAGAACATGAGCGATGCGTTCAAATGTTGGCTGACTTCCGACGACGAGAACAGCTTCAGTGAACGAATGGGAGACTTCAATTTTACGGTTCAATGCACAAGTGATAAGTGTTTTTTAGAATGTAAAAAGGTTGATTGATAAACGGTCACTTGGCTCTAAATTGTAGATGCGATCAACAACAATTCAATTTTTCTTAAAATTGTCTTTCAGAACATACTTTGTGTCTTTGGGTACTGTAACCGACCGGAGTTTGACTTTTAACGAGTCAAACATCTAAATAGCGTGTAGCTGAGAAAACTATTAAAATAGAAAAACGGGCGGGAAAGTCATCAACGACGAGTTTGGCAGTTGGGCGCCTCGGCTCTACTAGCGAATGGAGACCAAAAATAAATTGCTGTCCTCGCTTACAACATGAAAGGTTGGGCCAAATGACTAATTTATCCCCGATTTCAAAATTTTTGTAGGACACACGCATACAAAACAGTGATCTGCGTAATTTTGGCGCCATAAAGAAGCCCTGTTTTTGCGATCTCAAGTTCGCTGGTCACCAACTTGCGTTTTTATGATCGAAATCCTCTTTTCGTGTCTTGTTAAGTCTAATGAGATCGAGAGACTCATGCACAGCAACTGATCTCTCTACTGCTCGGTTGTCATTTCCGCTAAAGTTCGACCGTTCGTACGCGCCTTGCCTTGCTCGCGCTGCCTTCACTATTCGACCAATTTAGCTTTCATTTATACATTGTTTTCTCGTTTGTTTTCAGATGGACACCGTTCCTTATGAATTCGTCGATCGCGTCTTCATAAAACTGAAAGAATACAATGTTTCGCAGCTGTCGAAGCGAGCGCTCGAAGCTCCTATGTGGAGAGAAGTTGCTCGAGTCTACAAGCAGAAACTGCAATCACTAACGGTTGATGTTTGGATGGATGCGGAAAATGGTCGACTGGCGCACAAGATTAAAAACGATGATTATCAGCAGTTTTCAATCGACGATCTTCTCAAATTGGACCCGCGATTCACCAGGATTGAGCGGCTTTATTGCAGATTCAACGCATCCTCAAACAACATGATCAAAGCGGCCGTGGAGAAGTTTCAATCGTTGCTGGAATACGTATCGCAGTGCGATGTCGATCATGCTATTATTCAGTTGCCAGAAAATCGACCTACAGAGCTATACAATGCTCTGGCCGGCGTCGACATAATGAGCGAAGAACTGGTCGTTAATCATTTTCTTGACGCCGAACATTTCGTGAAGAAGCAAATTAAAAGTTTTTCTTTGAGAAGATTGGTTATTAAAGCAGGAAACTGGTCAGCCGCACTAATCAGCGCAGACTTGGAAGCATTTGTGTGTCAACCGCAATTCGAGCGACTCCGATGTGACTTTGAATGCTTTGACAATGAAAATTACAAGCGAATTGTTGCCTAATGGAGAACCGCCAAACCAACTAACAATTGGTCAATTATTGTGGTCACAAATAGCAACAAGGCAGACGAATTTGCATCTTGGTTGACTCCGCATAGCGAAAACGTCTTTAAAGAACGAATTGAAGATTTCGATTTAACAGTTTTCTGTAAAATGACGCGTGTATATTGAGCCTTACAAATGAAGATTGAAATAATGAAATTTTTATTTCCCATCTCGCGTTTCTCAGCATCAATATGTTTAGAATATGAATTGTTCCGTGAGTATTATAGTTTTCCATGGAAAGCTTTTGCGCATCTTCCAAAAGTTTTTGTTGAGACCGTTGTGAAATTGGGAATTGAGACCGCATGAAACAAATTTCCTTTGAGAGGATTGGTTATTCAAGCAGGAAACTGGTCAGCCCCACTAATCAGTTTGGAAATATGAATTGAGACCGCATGAGGCCGCATGTCGTTGCTCACATTCAACAGTTTAGTTACGGTATTTATGGTGCGCATTGTATCATTCGTTTCATTACTCCTTTTTGTAATAAATTTGTTTCTGTTTTAATTATAAGTTTAACTAGTTGTGTCTTCTAAAGCGCGCTAGCTGTACAACCGAAACAAGAACTGAGGGGTCTTGACAAGCGAGCAAAACATTTTTAAGTGAGAAACACTTAATAGATGATTAGAAGTACAGAACGAACCAACACTAAAAACTGATAAGACTAAAAACCAATCGATTGCGGTCACTGAAAAGATTTTTCGTTGTAATTTTCAGTCATCTCATCTTTGGTTCGCTTTGTTCTTTTCACCGCGAGGATATTCTTATAAAGTCGACGTTTTTTGTATTTAGATGGATGACGTTCCTTACGAATTCGTTGATCGCTTATTCGCAAAGCTGAGCAAGGATGAAATTGACATATTCAATGTCGAAGCTCCCATTTGGAGGGAAGTAGCGTGCGTTTACAGAAAGAAGCTCAAATGGCTAACTATTCAAATTTGCTGGAATGACGAAAACGGCCTGACCAAATACAGAATTTCTGATAAAGACGGAAACTATTTTACTTTTGACCAAGTGTTGCGAATGGATTCGCGTTTCAGCCGAATTTATACGTTTATAGTATTTATTGGAGAAAATGGAAGTAACTTTCTACATGCTGTTGAGGAAAACAAGATCACCACCTACCTACAGTATGTCTCCCGCTTCAGGATGTCCTTGTTGGTTTTAAGTTATATGGACCCAAAATCAATTGCCCTTTACACGGCACTCAATGAGATCGAGTTAAAAGCGGAACAGCTTCTAGTGAACTATGTTCCCGGAGCCGAGAACTTCATAAAGAAACAACTGAAAATCCCATTTATGACCAAAATAATGATGCTTCAAACCGATCGAACTGCATATTACATCCGTGAGCCTATGGAAGCCTATGTTTGCCAACCACATTTCGAGGTGCTCAAGACCAACTTTAAAATATTTGACCTAGAAGGCATCATGCGAATTGTCGACTACTGGAGAACCGCTAAACCAACGAAGCCATGGATAATTGAGTTAAGAATTGACATGTATGAAACGTTGGCGCCAGGATCCAAACCATTGATTTTTGAGAGAATTGGACAGTTCACCTTGACGCTTTACTGGAGTTACCGTTATTGTTGTTTACAACTTAAAAATGCGTCTTGATTTTGTTATTTATGTTAGTTGTAATTTTCGTCATTGCATTTTGTGGTAATTATAAATTAATTTGGAAAATTGAAAATAATTCGGAACCCACTAGTGCGCAACTATTCGCGTCTATCAGCATCACAGTTTTTCTTAAATATAAACTACTTACTGAGTAGTCTACTTCATCGATTGATTCTGTGCGCTTAAGTCACAGCAAGACCGATGAATTAACTTTTTAGTTTTGACTGAAGAATCGGAGATTTTCATTGAACGGTTTTCTGTTAAAACAACCCGTTTTCTCGACTTTGCTGAAGTTCTCACGTCGTCAGAAGCGGTAGCTCTGCATTGATCTTGAAAAAAAGGTTGAAAGTTCTAATTTCTTCAGTTTCTTGTATTTTACGGAGTTCCACGATTCGTTAACGCGTCGTCAGAAGCGAATGTTTGGGTTGTCTTTTTGAGAAATTTCTTATCTATCAAAGTTCCGCGTTAGGGTATTTTTCTCATTTGATGTTCTAAACTTTTATTGTAAACTTTTAACGTAAATGAAGAATGTTTTCTTGAGAGATTGGGAACTGAGAAGAAAGATGGTAAGATCGAAGGAAGGAGACTCCTGTAAACAAGATAACAATCTGAGTTGGACGGATATGGAGGAAAGTACAAAATGAATCATGTTTTTAAGCTGGCAGACTACAGAAGCTTCAATACGCGATTTTCATGTTTTCCACCTTCTCTGCAGCTTCCCGCAGCGTAGCTGCCGCCCTTTTGTAAACCTTTTCAAAGCGTTCTTCTCGTTCCTCCGCCTTCGCCACTTGAAGCTGTTCGTGCTCGTTAACAAGACTGCATCCAAATTGGACAGCTTGATTCACAAATGTGTACTCGTAGAGGCGTTTTACCTTAACCACAATTCAAAATTTTAACTCATCTTCAACTAACTTTTCTTACCTGCTCTAAAGTGAAAGGAACCGAACCAGAAACCAGGATTTTCAGAGTATTGTAGTACTCTTCGAAAATTTGCTCCCAATGGCAAGTTCTCTCTTCGACGTCGGTGCACAGAACCAGAAGCCGCGCCAGATCCCAGGCCGGATTGCCGGCATGAGCGCCTTGAAAGTCGAAAACGCATTCGATTGCGCTTCTCTCCGAATTCCAGAGAACGTTGTGCGTCCACAAATCGCCGTGGCAAAGGACCGACGGTATTCCGAGTTGCTTGTGGATTTGGTACTGACTGAGAGTCATGAAATCTTGTTTCACATGATTTTCCAGTATTTCCGCCTCGGATTTCAAAGCACCTAAATGCATAATGTTGATACTTAAGTCTACAAATATTGTGACTTACCATTACGAAGCGCTTTCAAGCGCTGATATGTCTTCACAATGTATTCGTTTTGAAGAATCATGTCAAAGTTTGGCTTCTCAAACTCCTCTAGCCACGATTTGTCTTTTAAATTCAGCGAAAATGCCTGCATTCGAGCCACAAATCTCGCCAATTCCAGCAACTGTGCAAGCGAGAGACCTTGACTGAAGTGAAAGGTCTCTCCTCTCCCCAGGAGGCTCTCCATCATCACAAATCCGGGCACTTTTCCAGGCGTCGCTTCAGCAAAGGAGTAAACTTTGGGAATAGGCAGAGGAATGGCTCCAAACCACGCATAGAACACGCATTCTCGTTTGTGAATCGTCGCCAGAAAGTCGTCCGTGCTACTCAGCGCTTCGGAAGCTTGTAGGATTTGACCACACAGTTTTATCACAACTTCAAGGCGTTTTCCATCAGAGAGATCGACTGTTACCAGATACACGTTCGCCAGAAACCCGTTTTCGCCTACAGGCCGCACGTTAATCTAAAAATGGTTGGAACTGATTGATATGGACCAAAGAGCTTAATGACCAACCTCGGCGCTTCCTTTCGATTGTCGGAATTCCTCGATGGAATTCAATTTCGGGAGAATCCAGTCGTTTTTAAACGGAAACTCCATTTTCGGGCAGTCACTTCTGAGAGCAATTTGTCACCAGTTAAATAGAGATAAGAACCGAGCGTGCAAGATTGCGCAATCGACGTTCGGCTACGTCATCGCCGTTGATCAGAGTACACAAACGATGCGACAAATGTGATTCGTCGTCACGCCCCTAAAATCGTTCGGGAACACCGCATTGCGACGCGCTCAAGATGCAAAGTACAAATCACAAAGTTTACAAATCACAAACAACATTGGAAACAAGGAAACAATCAACGATGATTGTCAGCAATGTTAAAAATCCCCTAATCTACACAGTGCTCAACAGGCTTTGCTTTTCGTTTGCTATTTAGGGACAGGGTCGCCATACACGCAACTTAGAATTAAAAAAACATCAAGATATCAGTAGAATAAAACGATTAGCATTGGCGCTTAATAAAAGCAGACCCAGATAAGGAGGCTCACCTAGCCAAATGCGATTGAAAACGCCGTTTCAAAGGTCATATGAATGTGTGAATTTTTGGAGTTGTGGAAAGTTGCACAGCGGTCACAATTTCTTGCCTGTCACTGTTTGTTGATTCTCGCTATTTCAAACCGGTTAGTCATACCATTTGTGGTGCTTTTTCTGTATTGCTGACCTTCCGGGTGCGGCTTTGATTGTCGCGATCAGCGCGCTGATTGATGAATTGCAATGATGTGGTCTTTCAGATGGACGACGTTCCTTATGACTTCATTGACAGAGTGTTTACAAAGATCAGTTGTCTTGCCATTGAGTGCTCAAAAGAGCGGCCGTTTGAGTCGCCTCTCTGGAACGAGGTCATCCGCAATTACAGAAGCAAAATCCAAGAAATGCGACTCGAACTCGCTGTGACACCAACCTGAAACTCAGCTATTGTCTCTATAACATCAATATGAGGAAAGCAAGGGATCTTCCGATCATTTGCCCATTGACCAAATACTCCAGTTGGATCCTCGCTTCAAGCGCATTGCTAGTTTCGAAGCAAACAACATTTCAATGCAAATACTTGATTCAGCGAATCGAATGCAAAATTTACCCGTTGATCGACTTCCTGAATTGCTCAAATGCCTCGCGCGGCATCCGTTACATTCCTGTTTCATTGCGTTAAACGACGAGTTAAACTCTACGCGAATTATGACGGATTTTGTCAAATATGTCCCGGATTTGAATCCGCGACATATGCTACTCTACTACTCTAAAGAATCGGTCGATATTTTAAAGATCCAACTACAGAACGACTCATTGCGTCAATTGGATCTTATTGGAGAGTGGCCTCCAGCGCTGAAAGACGACTTCATCGCGTTTATTTGCCGCCCACAGTTTGAAGCGTTCGAGTCTACTGAATGTCTCTTTGATGTTGATGACGTCAAAAAGGTTTTCGATTATGTTAAATCACTCGCGGAGCCCTGGAAGAACGCTGTTCTTTTTGTGAAGACACGTAGCGATGATGATTTGAAAACTTATTTTGCTTCGTGGATGCGGTTGGAGCGGGTTGGAGGCACTGATGGATCGATGACAATGTACGAAGCAGAATTAGGCAATGCTAAAGTAAATGTGGAATATAGTAGTTGTGACGGTGGTTGTTTCATTCAATTTCAATAAATTTCATGATTGTCGACAAAAGTTCAAATACCATTTTTTGAGGTTTGGGAGAAAGGGAGGAAATGTGGCCCATC
>MQUG01004274.1:0-13043 GCA_007213375.1 Steinernema feltiae | reverse complement strand
TCTTGTTTCACATGATTTTCCAGTATTTCCGCCTCGGATTTCAATGCACCTAAATGCATAATATTGATACTTAAGTCTACAAATATTGTGACTTACCATTACGAAGCGCCTTCAAGCGCTGATATGTCTTCACAATGTATTCGTTTTGAAGAATCATGTCAAAGTTTGGCTTCTCAAACTCCACTCAGCCACGATCTTATCTTTAAATTCAGCGAAAATGCCTGCATTCGACCACGAAATCTCGCCAATTCCAGCAACTGTGCAAGCGAAAGACCTTGGACTGAAGGAAAGGTCTCTCTCTCCCCCAGGAGGCTCTCCATCATCACAAATCCCGGCACTTTCCAGGCGTCGCTTCAGCAAAGGATAAACTTTGGAATAGGCAGAGGAAATAGCTCCAAACCACGCATAGAACACGCATTCCGCTTGTGAATCGTCGCAGAAAGTCGTCCGTGCTACTCAGCGCTTCGGAAGCTTGTAGGATTTGACCACACAGTTTATCACAACTTCAAGGCGTTTCCATCAGAGAGATCGACTGTTACCAGATACACGTCGCCAGAAAACCCGTTTTCGCCTACAGGTCGACTTAATCTAAAAATGGTTGAAACGATGATATGGACCAAAGAGCTTAATGACCAACCTCGGCGCTCCTTTCGATTGTCGGAATTCCTCGATGGAATTCAATTTCGGGAGAATCCAGTCGTTTTTAAAACGGAAACTCCATTTTCGGGCAGTCACTGACGAGAGCAGCTTGTCACCAGTTAATAGAGAAGAACCGAGCGTGCAAGATTGCGCAATCGACGTTCGGCTACGTCATCGCCGCTGATCAGAGTACACAAACGATGCGACAAATGTGATTCGTCGTCACGCCCCTAAAATCGTTCGGGAACACCGCATTGCGACGCGCTCAAGATGCAAAGTAACACAAAGTTACAAATCACAAACAACATTGGAAACAAGGAAACAATCAACGATGATTGTCAGCAATGTTAAAAATCCCGTAATCTACACAGTGCTCAACAGGCTTTGCTTTTCGTTTGCTATTGGAATGCAAATGGGACAGGGTCGCCATAAACGCAACGTAGAATTAAAAAAAGCAATAAAGCAATCAGTAGAATAAAGCGATTAGCATTGGCGCTTAATAATAGCAGACCCAAATAAGGAGGCTCACCTAGCTAAATGCGATTGAAAACGCCATTTTCAAAAGGTCATATGAATGTGTGAATTTTTGGAGTTGTGGAAAGTTGCACAGCGGTCACAATTTCTTGCCTGTCACTGTTTGTTGATTCTCGCTATTTCAAACCGGTTAGTCATACCATTTGTGGTGCTTTTTCTGTATTGCTGACCTTCCGGGTGCGGCTTTGATTGTCGCGATCAGCGCGCTGATTGATGAATTGCAATGATGTGGTCTTTCAGATGGACGACGTTCCTTATGACTTCATTGACAGAGTGTTTACAAAGATCAGTTGTCTCGCCATTGAATGCTCAAAAAACGGCCGTTTGAGTCGCCTCTCTGGAACGAGGTCATCCGCAATTACAGAAGCAAAATCCAAGAAATGCGACTGGAACTCGCTGTGACACCTACTGAACTCAGCTATTGTCTCTATAACATCAATATGAGGAAAGCAAGGGATCTTCCGATCATTTGCACCATTGACCAAATACTCCAGTTGGATCCTCGCTTCAAGCGCATTGCTAGTTTCGAAGCAAACAACATTTCAATGCAAATACTTGATTCAGCGAATCGAATGCAAAATTTACCCGTTGATCGACTTCCTGAATTGCTCAAATGCCTCGCGCGGCATCCGTTACATTCCTGTTTCATTGCGTTAAACGACGAGTTAAACTCTACGCGAATTATGACGGATTTTGTCAAATATGTCCCGGATTTGAATCCGCGACATATGCTACTCTACTACTCTAAAGAATCGGTCGATATTTTAAAGAACCTACTACAGAACGACTCATTGCGTCAATTGGATCTTATTGGAGAGTGGCCTCCAGCGCTAAAAGACGACTTGATCGCGTTTATTTGCCGCCCACAGTTTGAAGCGTTCGAGTCTACTGAATGTCTCTTTGATGTTGATGACGTCAAAAAGGTTTTCGATTATGTTAAATCACTCGCGGAGCCCTGGGAGAACGCTGTTATTTTTGTGAAGACACGTAGCGATGATGATTTGAAAACTTATTTTGCTTCGTGGATGCGGTTGGAGCGGGTTGGAGGCACTGATGGATCGATGACAATGTACGAAACAGAATTAGGCAATGCTAAAGTAAATGTGGAATATAGTAGTTGTGACGGTGGTTGTTTCATTCAATTTCAATAAATTTCATGATTGTCGACAAAAGTTCAAATACCATTTTTTGAGGTTTGGGAGAAAGGGAGGAAATGTGGCCTATCAAAAGTATGAACAGGGCCAATCAGAGATACAAAAGAGGCCCGGAGATCACATTTGGGCCCGTTTGGATCTTGGAGCATGGCGTTCTTACGTTGTTTTGTTGCGTTTTAAGCTTAACTGCAGGTTACCTTACTACGGTTGGTTTAGGTGTAAGCCTAGCAACGCCGCCGGATTTTGCCAAAGAAGTGAGTGTTGTGTGGTGACCGCTGATGATCATACCATGAGGAGCCATCAGTGAACAATGCAGTGAGCGGCATTGCGCTGAGGTCGTTCGCCCTAAGGTCGTGCCGTTTTGTGTTTCCTCACATTCTCTGTGTCCCAAACCAATACAATCCCTTGAACGTCTTGTGTTGCACTGTCAGCTTCGTTTTTCAGCTGTTTCACGTATTAATTGTCAGTAATTGTCAGCCCAATGAATTTGAACTGTGTCTCTTTAATGTCCGTCATTCAAGTGATCCTATCGTTTGCAGCATCGACGTAAAAATCCAGTTGGATCTTTGCTGCAAGCACATCGTAATTTTTTATTTTTGGAACAAAGGCATTTTCAAAATCTACCTAGTGAGCAAATTTCTAAGATCGATAAGAATGCATTGCGCGGAGCGTCTTGTATGCCATCAATTCGACGGCGATGCTGAGCCAAGCGATAGCGGACAGCAGACATGACGGACGATAGAGGGCGTAAAGGACAGGAAAGGACAAGCGAGCCCACAATCATCGATGTTAACAAACTGTTAATATGTCGGCAAGCAAGCTCAATATTGCGGTATTCCAGACCCAATGGACCCAGCTGAATGCGGTTTAAGAAGCCGTTTTTAAAACATCAGATGAATGTGTGAATTTTTGGAGTTGTGAAAAGTTGCACAGCAGTCACAATTTTTTGCCTCAATTCTTGGCGCTGTTTATGTATTGCCGACCTTCCGGGTGCGACTTTGATGGTCGCGATGATCGCGCTGATTGATTAATTGTAATGATGTGGTCTTTCAGATGGACGACGTTCCTTATGACTTCATTGACAGAGTGTTCACAAAGATCAGTTGTCCCACAATTGAATGCGTAAAGGAGCGGCAGTTCCAATCGCCTCTCTGGAACGAGGTCATCCGTATTTACAGAAGCAAACTCCAAGAAATGCGACTTGAGCTCGTCGCATCACCTACTGAACTCGGCTATTGTCTCTTTAACGGCGGCATGACATAAGCGCGAAAACCATAAGCGCGACGACATAAGCGCGGCGTCATAAGCGCGAAAACCATAAGCGCGAATTCCATAAGCGCGAACGACATAAGCGCGAATTCCATAAGCGCGAATTCCATAAGCGCGAACGACATAAGCGCGAACGGCATAAGCGCGAATGCCGTAAGCGCGAGAAGTTAAGCGCGAAAAGGTTTTTCGCGCTTATGCCAAAGTATGAGAAAGTAAGACAACTATTTATTCCCGATGCACTAATGCTCCATGGGTAACATAGTTGAGTAAATATCTAAGAGCAGCTGTCATATGAAGCTTTGCCAAACTTAGAAACGAGAAAACATGAGGATTCCATAAGAATCACCCGACAGAGAATATTTGCATTCAATGTTGACCTTTAAAGAATCTTACGGTAACGTTTAGTTCGTGTAGATTGTAAAAACTGACCTTTTTAAACAGCGGCAGAATGATTTGTCACAGCTCGCACGGCTCTCTGTTTTTGAACAGTAGCACATGTCATGCTGTAAACAGCAGTTATTAAGAGCGCCTAAACACTAGTTTGTATTGTCTTGTATTAAATATAACTGACTTTTTACTGATTCCAGGCAGCCGAAGGCATACAGTCTTTGCGAGACACCACTGGTCAGCGGGTATTCATCTGTGCCGCAATGCCAGCTGGTCCCAGTTCCAGATGTTCCAGATTTGTGAAAAAGCGTTATCGGGAAGAAATAAACGCCAGCAAGGTAAAACCAAATTAAAACCTAACTTTAGCGAATGGTTTTAGCCTCACTACGACCTTCAATCAATGTTGACTCGCCTTGAAAAAGCAGCGTCAGCGTTTGCTGTAACTTCAGCATGGCGAGGCGTCACAGCACGAACTATTTCAGTTGAAGTTATGGAAAATTTAATGGATAAGGTAACTGGAGAAGCTATTTACGACAAAGGTGCGCTACATTAAATGTTTAGGCAAAAAAAAAGTTTGAACACGAAAAGAAAGAATGGGAATCAATCACTGTTAGCTCGACTAAGCCCGTTGGAGTCGTTGCACCACTCAGGAAAATGATAACACACGTTGCGAGTAAATTAAACAAAGTCCACAGCCAATCATCGCGATCTATCAACCCTTCGCAAGACCAACGGCGTACCCTCAACCCTTTAAATGAGCCTACAGTACCTATGCAACAAGAGTCTGTTACAGCGCCTGTCCAAGAGGCTGGTGATATTATTGTGGAGGTTCTTAGCGAATCGGAGTCTGAAGACTTTAACGATGTTCAAAGTGATGATGCTATTCAGTTTGTTGAAGGATCGTCAAGAAATTCGAGATTGACGGATCGTGTTGGGCACGGCATTATGATGGCAAACGGTTTCTCATTCCGACGAGAACGTGCTCTCTTCAAGAAGCCAGGATACAGTTCCTACAGATGTGTGTGGCGAGAATGTCCTGCAAGAGCCCATATCAATGAAACGACCATTATGGGAACTGTTCTGAAAGGGCACTCTCACCACCCTGATTTCACCGACCAACAGGTTTGCTGCTGCAACGACAGTTAAGATCATCTTACATTGCAGGTTCGCACCACGCGCGACTCACTTGAAATGAAAGCGAGAGAAACTGCCCTCCAAACTGGAAACGCAACAGCCAATCGGGATGCTGTCCACTTAGCCCGTACTCAATTAAGTGATGAGCAACTGTCAGCGACTAGCTCGAAACAAGCATACGTGCGCAGTTTTCAACGAGCGCGAAAGCGTGAACGAGAAGAACTAGGCGACAACTACGCCAACATTAACGATCCATTTGATTTCACAATCCCAATTCGATTTCATACTGCTAGAAATCTTAACAACGAAGAAGGTTTGTCATGTGGTTCAGCAAATAACTCATTGTTTCGCCACCTAGAACCTTTTTTTCTGAAAGATATCAACGAAAATGGGCTCCGCGCGGTTATCTTCATGTCGCCGACCGCAAAAGACATCATGGAAAAATCGCGAGAAATTGCATTTGATGGAACATTTAGTATAGTCCCTAGCCACATGTATCAGTTGTACACTGTGCACGCATTCATTGAAAAGTCATCCATTCCAATTGCTTATTGCATTACTAATAAGAAAACAGCAGAGTTGTACAGGTATATGTTACTTCACTACTCATTTAAAGTTCCGCTTAGGTTGTTGTTCACTTCGATCGATTGTGAGTTACGTGATAACCGAAGGCCAATTTCCTCAATGTGCGATTTTGAAAGGAGTGCCATTATGGCGGCAAAAGAAGTCTGGCCTGACATTGAAATTGGGCTCTGTCATTTTCATTTCTGCCAGTCTATTTTTCGAAGAATCCAGAAGAATTCGAATCTCCTCGCACGTTACAATTCAACTGAAACTGCCCGTGACCGGACAATCATGAAATCTTTACAGTGTCTTGCGTTTGTTCCGCCGGGTGAAGTGTACCAAGTTTTCTGCAAACTCTGGGACCTCTCTTCCGAAATGGATGAGTTGTTCATTTATTTTTTCCAAACCTACATTGGTCATGGACAAGTCCCTGACAACGAGATTCCTGATCTCCAACCCGGAAGAAAAGCAGATGGTATAAGATCACAATCATTTTTTTTTTAAATATTTGCTTTTAAGTATACATCCGCGAACATGTCCAAGGGCGACGAGGTGTCACTTATCCGCCACAAGAATGGAATGTCTACGATAAGACAATTAATGGAAAAGTCCGTACGAATAATGCACTTGAGTGTTGGCATGGAATTGTGAATAAGTATTTCCACGGAAGCCCCACGATGACCACTCTTCTAACTCGAATCAAAGAGGAGCACGAATTCGCTATGCACGCTTTTCGTGAGTACAGACTTAATCCTGAACGTGGTCTACGACAAAGACGTCAAAAGTTCAAGTATCGGAAACATGATCAGACATTGATCTCTATTGTCATGAGATATAGCAGTGATTACAAGGATGATCCTATCGGTTACTTATCGGCTTTGTCACATAACTGCCAATCCTTGTCCACGATGACTATGACCGACGATGACTAGGTTTGATTGGAGAATTAGTCGTTTAATTTACTTCTTGTTGCTTTTGTTTTTGTATTGCTTGTTTACCGTTTTGAAAGTAAATTGTTTTATGTTTCACGACAGTTTCAAACACATCAAAGATTTTGCGCTTATGTCGTTCGCGCTTGTGTCGTTCGCGCTTACGGCATTCGCGCTTATGCCGTTCGCGCTTATGTCGTTCGCGCTTATGGAATTCGCGCTTATGGAATTCGCGCTTATGTCGTTCGCGCTTATGGAATTCGCGCTTATGGTTTTCGCGCTTATGACGCCGCGCTTATGTCGTCGCGCTTACGGTTTTCGCGCTTATGTCGGGTCACGCTCTTTAACATTGGTAATTGGGAACCAAAGGATCGTCCGATCGTTCGCACCATCGACCAAATACTCCAGATGGATCCTCGCTTCAAGCGCATTGCACGTTTCGAAGCAAACAACAACTCGATGTTGATGGAGGAATGGATTCTAATGGCATGGATTCCACGGAACGAAATTCAAACATTACCCGTTAATCGACTTCCTGAACTGCTCAAATGCCTCGTGCGGCATCCGTTACACTCCGTTTGCATTTCACTAGACAACCAGTTACATTCTAGGCGAATTATGACGGATTTAGTCAAATATGTCCCGGATTTGAATCCGGCAAAACTGGAACTAAACTATTCTACAGAGTCGGTCGATATTTTGAAGAATCTACAAAGCCAGTCATTGCGCTGCTTAAATCTCGTTGACGAGTGGCCTCCAGCGTTGAAAGACGACTTGATGGCGTTTATTTGCCGCCCACAATTTCAATCGTTTGACGCTGCGAAACCGTTCTTTGATGGTGACGACGTCAAAACAATTATCAACTACGCCAAATCACTCGCAAATCCCTGGAAGAACTGCGTGGTAAGTTTGCAGACACGTGGCGATGATTTGAAACCTTATTTTGCTTCGTGGATGAAGCGGGTTGGAAGCAATAGATCGCAGGGAAAATATGAAGCTGAATTAAATAATTTTAAATTAATTGTTGAATATTGTAGTAGTGACGGTGATTGTTTCATTCGATTTGAATAAATTTCATGATTGCCGACGAACGTTAAAATCTATTTTTTTCTGGTTTTGGGCAGGTATACAGGGGGTTCTTGAAACCTCTGATTGGCCACCTCATGGTCATGGTCAATCAGAGGTATGAAACGCGGGGCCAATGCAACGGTTTGACTTCCAGATGTGTAAACGCAGGCTTCTTTAAAACACATGAACAAATAATCCGACCTCCCACGTTCCTAAAAAAAAAAGCACTCCCAGCTAAGCACAAGGTCTCCTCCCTTTTTTGATCGATTTTTTTTAATTTTTTGGTCAAATTAATTGGTAACCAAACTGATCTGCTGACGCCAGCAAACGGTCATATGAACGTCCGAACTTTCCGAGTTTTGTTTTTTTTTGGTCAAATTAATTGGTAACCAAACTGATCTGCTGACGCCAGCAAACGGTCATATGAACGTCCGAACTTTCCGAGTTTCGTTGCCGTTCATTTTTTTCTCCGCACAGTCTGCAGAATGTGCATTTTGCTTATTGACTGACGCAATACTAGACTATATCTTGCTCATATTTTTGGCGCAAATCATTTGTTTCTTGTCTAACGCAGCTTCTGACAGAGCTCATGCAGGTTGCGATCTTTTAAGTGCGATTAAACGACTCGTAATGTCTTCTATCGACGTTTCAACAAGCAGCGAGAACGAGAGAGTACGGATGCTGAAAAACAGGTTTGTTGCTTTCCGCGAATGCGTGCGCAATTAGAAATTTAGAAAATGTTGTCTTCTGCTTCACAGAATCAACGATTTTGTTTGCTTTTTTTCAGATGGACGACATACCTTATGAATTCCTCGACAAAGTATTCTCAAAGATAACCTCTCAAACAATAGAACGCGTACCTGAATTCAAGTCGCCTCTGTGGAATGAGGTCGTCCACGTTTACAAAAAGAAAACTCAAGAACTGAAACTTGTGCTCGTCTCAACGCACGATGAACTCAAATTTGAGATCTACATCTTTGTGAAACGTCGTCTAAATGAGTCTTTCGCCTGTACTCTCGACGAATTCTTCCAGCTCGATCTTCGTTTCAAGCGAATTGTTTCTTTTGAGATGACAGATTCCATACCAGCAGCGGAAGCTCGGAATGTACAGAAAATACCAGTTGGACGGCTTTGTGACATCGTCCTGTTGCATCCATTACGATCGATCTGCATTTATTTAAAGAACGATTTACAGCTTAAAACGACTATGCGGGAATTTGTCAAGCATGGCCGCGATTTGGAATTGACAAACCTGACGTTGACCTATTCTACAGAATCGATGGCTTTTCTAAAGAATCATCTACAAGATGTCTCATTGCGTAATTTGGATCTTCAAGGAAAATGGCCCCCGGAGCTCAAAGAAGACTTGCTGGCGTTTATTTGTCGCCCACAATTCCAAAGCTTCAGTTCGTCCGAGGAGCAATTCTTCGACAGTGATGACATCAAACGCATCATTGCGTACGCCAACTCACTCGTCAATCTCTGGAGCGATTCGGCCATTTGTTTAAAAAGTGCAGATTTGAAAAGTTATTTCGCTTCGTGGATGAAGCAGGTCTGTAGCAGTGAATATGTGACCGAATATGAAGAAGCTGTAGGCAGGGTTAGAGTCAATGTTGAATGTGCAAATGTTGGCAATAGTTTTGTTATTCAGTTTTCAACGTAGAAAATAAATTTTACAACAAATTAAATGGGTCGTTTTCTCGCTTTTCGTATCCGGAAAAATGTCGAAAACGAGACGAAACTTCCATTAATAAGAATCTTGTAAGCTATACGGTAGTTTTCAAACACGTAACACATTGACTCAGAGTGCAGATCCACATTTCTGAGTTCGTCTATCTATTTTCAATTAAAAACGAGATTTTAAGGGATTCAGCACTAGGCGATGTGCATAAAGTGGTGCAACTCAGACATTCACACTTATCTAGGAAAGTTCACGCGTTCGATCAGATCGAACAAGCGCGGGAAGTTTAATATTTCAACTCATCAGATCATCAGTGTCTAAAAAAATTGTCTAAAAAAATTCTACTCTTAATGGTGACGCGTGCATTTAACAACAAAGAATTTAAATGGTGTCTATTTTACTACCGCGATTGAAGCGATCCAATCGCTTGCACAGGGATACTACAGACATTATTGGGGAAAGTTCGACCCATCGATGGAATTGAGCAAGCGCGAAACGTTTAGTTAATATTAACGGGCAATGCTCTTCAGATGTTTTTTTTTGGTTTTGTGCCCGGTCGTTTTTTATTGTCCGGTTACTAAGTTATTCGGCGCTTTCGTCGCGTGCACTCGGTAAAGTTTCGTTTCTACTGCGTTTCTAAAGCGGGAATCGAATATATCGTGTTAGAAGTCGTTTCAGATGGATCACGTTCCCTATGAATTTATAGACAGGGTGTTCACAGCGACTACTTATCAAACAATTGGAGACCTACACGAACAAGACGAGCAAGCATTCAACTCGACTCTCTGGAATGAGATTATCAATGTCTACAAAAACAATACTCAACCCATGCAGCTGACGGTTGTCTCAACGCCCGACGGACTCAAGTATGGTCTCTTTAACTACCGTGATTCCAGTAATCCTATCGCTTGCACCATCAATGAACTACTCCAAATGGATCCTCGATTCAAGCGCATTGTTCGCTTCGACGCGACGGAATCATTTCGATCATTAGACCCTGATCATCTTCAAAAACTACTCATTACACGGCTTCCTGCGCTGATCAAATGCGTCTCTAGGCATATTTTACATACCGTTAGTATTAATTTAGCTGACGACTTACATCGTAGACCGATTATGGCTGAATTCCTAAAGTACGGCCTTGACCTGCAACTTGAATTCTTGGAGCTCAGCTATTCCACAGAATCGGCCGATTTCCTGAGAAATCATCTCCAACAGCAATCGTTGCGTTGTTTGGATCTTCATGGAGTGTGGCCGTCAGCGCCAAAAGAAGACTTGATGGCGTTCATTTGTCGGCCGCAATTCGTAAGTTTTCAATCGCCTCAGGAGCAATTCTTGGAGATTGAAGACGTTGCAAAAATAGTTGCTTACAGCAAAACACTTGAAGCGCGCTGGTGCAATTTTTCCATCTTTTTGCAGACAAAAAGGACGAATTTAAATGATTTAAGCAGTCATTTCGCTTTGTGGATGCCACAAAATGGTCTCGATGAAGACGTCGACTCGTTTGAAGAGCACGAAGGCAATGTTGTGGTCAGTGTTAGATGTAATATGAATCATTGTGCTATTCGATTTTCAACTTTTGGCATTTGAATAAGTAAAATGGATGTGTTGGATTGACTCACTAGAAGAAGCAACGGTGTATAGATAATTCGGTAACAGACTGATGGATACGGGATTTCACAAAGTAAGACAATTAGGTGCCTGCATAGGTAGTCTGTTCCAAGCTATTAAGGATAGCTGGGTTCGGAAAGAGCCCCATAACGAAAAGTAAGCTTAGGCTGCGCGCTCAAACACGTTCTGTAAGTTTGTAAGTGCGATGTGGAAGTGAACAACCAAAGACAAACCGATTTGCGATTTAACTTGGTTAGCTCGTTATTTTGAATAAACGCTGAAGCGCGCGCAATCCGCGCCTTTATTTAACTCTCATTGTAATCAACCATCGCGATTTGCGATTTAACTTGATTGATATTAGCTCGTTATTTTGTATTTTATCAAATGTCCAGTTTTCACAAATCAACAATTTACAGACATAGAACTCCCGGCTTTTTCATGATGGTTTCCGTTTTGTTAGGATGGGCTTCAGTCACTCTGTTTCAGTTTCTCGGCCTTCTCAGCAGCTTCTCTCAACGCACAAGTCGCCCTTTTGTAAACGTTCTCAAAGCGTGCTTCATAGAAGGAATAGTTCTCAGCTTCTTTCACTTGTAGGTCTTCATACTGGGCAACAAGACAGCATCCGAACTGAACCGCTTGATTCACAAATGTGTACTCGTAGAGGTGTTTTACCTTAACCACAAATTAATTTTTAACACTTTTTTTAACCAAATGTGCAGCTTACCTGCTCTAAAGTGAAGGGAACCGAACCAGAAACCCGGCCTTTCAGAGTACTGTAGTATTCTTCGAAGATTTGCTCCCAGTGGCCGTTTCTCTCTTCAACGTCGGTGCACAGAACCAGGAGCCGCGCAAGATCCCAAGCAGGATTTCCGGCATGAGCGCCTTGAAAGTCGAAAACGCATTCGATTCCGTTTCCCTCGACATTCCAGAGAACATTGTGCGTCCACAAATCGCCGTGACAGAGGACCGAAGGTATTCCGAGTTGCTTGTGGATTTGGTATTGACTGAGAGTCATGAAATCTTGTTTCACATGAGTTTCCAGGATTTCTGCCTCGGATTTCAATGCACCTAAATGCAAAAACTGACTTTAATCCACAAGTAATATGCCTTACTGTCACGGAGCGGTTTCAAGCGCTGATATGTCTTCACAATAAACTCATCTTGAAGGCTTAGATCGTAGTTTGGCTTCTCAAACTCCTCCAGCCACGATTTATCCTCTAAATTCAGCGAAAATGCCTGCATTCGAGCCACAAATCTCGCCAATTCCAGCAACTGTGCGAGCGAGAGACCTTGACTGAAGTGAAAGGTCTCGCCTCTCTCCAGGAGGCTCTCCCATCATCACATATCCCGGCACTTTTCCAGGCGTCGCTTCAGCAAAGGAGTAAACTTTGGAATAGGCAGAGGAATATCCGATCCAAAGCGATCATAAAACATGCATTCTCGTTTGTGAATCGTTGCCAGAAGTCGGTCCCTGTTGCTCAGCTCTTCCCAGTCTTGCAGAACTTGACCACCACAGTTTTATCACAAACTTCGAGGCGTTTTCCATTAGAGAGATCGACTGTTATCAAGTAGACGTTCGCCAGAAACCCGTTTTCACCCACAGGTCGAACTTGAATCTAAATATTTTCAATGTTTTTGGCGAAAGAAAGTAAAGACAAACCTCGCTTCTTCCTTTTGATTCTCGGAATTCCTCGATGGAATTCAATTTGGAGAGAATCCAGTCGTTCTTAAAAGGAAACTCCATTATTGGTCAGCCACTGTTGAGATCAATTTGTCACCAGTTAAATAGAGATAAGAAACGAGCGCCCAAGATTGCGCAATCGACGTTCGCTCAATCGATTGCGTCATCATGACAGCCGAGCAAACACTGACGATCGGACGAACAGTGGCCGATGCGGTAAAAAAGTCGCTGATTGTGTGGACACGGTCAGCGCATCAGCTTTTATGTTTTGTCCATCGTGTGTGGGATTTTTCTGACGTTCGTTCAGTTAAAAAGAAGTAACAGCTTGGCCCGCGCGTGCTCGTCGCTCATCAAATCGGCTGATGCACCGAATAAACAAACGTCAAAGAGTA
>MQUG01004273.1:0-46235 GCA_007213375.1 Steinernema feltiae | reverse complement strand
GGGAGAAGTGGATAAACTGAGGGCGATATGATCTATTTCAGCACAAGGAGAACAGAGAAGAGATTCTAGGATGGATGAAGACAGAGCGATTCCAAGAGTTTAGCGCTTATTTGGATGAATCCCGCACCTCCCGTACTCTTTATCGGCGTTTGCGGAGAAAATCATCGTGAACTGGTTGGAGAGCGACGCACGGCAGGACGTCGAACTCGTCGTGGATGGAACCGTCTTCTACAAGGTGATGATGAGAGCGACCGCGCTGATGACATCTAGCAACAGCAGCTGGCGACATTGTATCGATGCCAAAGACAACGGCCGTGGCAAGGACGTCTACGTTCTGGAAACGCCGAGCAACAAGAAGCGGCTGTTTGTTGCAAATTGTCCTGACTTCAATCAGATTGAGTATCGGACGTTGAACGAGACGGACAAATACGACACGATGGAAGAGGCACCAGGATCCGATTATGAAAGCAGCGCTGATGAACAGGAGGACAACCACAGCGTCGAGAGCTATGAGCCGTACGATTTGGATTGGTAGAATGAAAGCAGTTTGCAATTCCCCATATTGAAGGTTAAATAAATTTAATTTTGTGTCACTTGTTGCGTCCAATTCAAATAGACAGTCTGTACGCAGTGATGGCATAAATGACTCCGAAACCTACTTAAGAGAAACAAACTGTTCTCTGTCTCCGATTTTGCTGAAATTTTTCCTGTTTGCCACAGTCGACCACCCGGGTTCAGGGTGGTTAACTGTTTTAAAGTCAGTAATTCCATATTTATCTGCATTTTTGAGCTATAGAGTATGAAATTTAAATGTATGGTTCACAATCAGCCTGAGTTTGATGCTCCTCAAGCCGTTACAGAGCTACAGAAATCTCAAGTGGCAAAGAAGTTGAGTCATTTTATAAATTTAACATAATCTGCCGTTTGATTTCTCTGTTCGTCTGACTCTCCCACGTCACACCGTCGTCTGCATGCAATCGCGTCCCGATGACTTCTCCGCCGCTTCGATGCAGCGTCAGAGAAAGTCCGCTTGCCCAGATCGTGCAAGAGGGACTCATTTTTTGGAAAGGGACCGTGGGGACATCCATGCTCCCGCATTTTTAATTTGAAAATCATCCAAATTGATTGTTTTTCGATTTGGCTTGGCTCTTAGCTCAATCTTACGACCTTCAAACAATATATGACGGTCGTACATGCTGTCGCCACAATGCCAAACAATGGTTTGAACGCAAAAGAGCGCGCAACCCATCACTTCCTTTCTCGATTCAATCTCAAAAAACGTTCTCTTTAGACCTTTCTCAAACCGGTTCTGTTCCAGAGTCTCTTATTTAGCGCGCGTTATTCGCAGCCAAAACGCAATCATGCCACATTCAAGCATCGGTCTTCTCTCACTCTGCTTCTTGGGTATGAGTACCGTATTCGATTATCTTTAAATTTCACAATTTCAGCTCTCTCCGCCGCCATTCCTCGAGTTCAGCAATTCGAACACGACTCTCTATGGAACATCTGTTTGGGAGTTATTCCAAAATCTGCCGCTGATGCGAGGAACAGATCCCTCTCCACCCTTGCGGAATGTGACGAACTAGTAAATCGTTCCGTCGATGATAACGGATGTACCGGAATTGACGTCTACGCTGATCCCGTTGACAAGCCGGGTGCTCAAGAAGCTCGCAAAAAGGCGTATTTTGGACAGCCAGGTGACACAATCGAATGATTGAGTGTTTCCTGATTTGTGTAATTTTCAGATTGTGACTTCCTCATTTGTCCAAAGGATTTTGACTGTTTTGATAACATGTGGGGACCGGGCTGCTGTGATTTCAAGAAGATGCTTATTCAATACAACGCAGGAGAGGAGGCCAAATCCGAGAAGTGTCCCAACGGAGCGAAGGCCGCTGGAATACAGGGAAGGTTCAAAATAAAATTTGTCGCTCATGTAGGCAAGACGTGCGGAGATCTGATTTGTGGAAAGACGGAGACGTGCGTTCAAGTCAACAAGTACTTTGCCAAGTGCTGTGAAGCCGAGTAAATTCGAATAAATCAATGAGATGCGGCGTCATTCCACTTGTCACAAGAAGACACAAATTTGCGGCCTTCCTTGTTAAATTACCAGTTCTTGCCTTGAAAAAGCATAACAGCTCAAGGGAAGAACACAGCCATTTCGCTTCGATTCACTGTTGTCGCATAGCTTTGTTTCTTGGGTGAAGCTACCGTAACCTTTACATTTCATGGTTTTATTGTTTCAGCTCTAACCTGGGTTATTCACCGAGTTTAACGGTTTTGCTTTTGAACGCCGCAGAGGTCAAAACAGCCTAGTCAATTGGAGTGCACGCGATCAGGCCACAAAGGCCGCTGTGGTGCTCGTTGGCAACAATGTCATGTCGCTGCTTGGCGCTGATCTGATCTCAGAGAAGACGGAGAGGCCTATGTTCAGGTCGTTGAGGCCGATTTTTCAATTTTAAGTTTTGATTTACTCAAAACTCATAATTCCCAACCATTTTGAGTCCAGGCTCAAAACTCAAACTTCAAAATCACCGGCTTTACTAGTTCAAGGCGTTTGCCAAGTGCTTTAGAGCCAATCCAAATAGATGAAACAAATGCGGCGGCGTTCCGCTTGCCTCCAATGAACACAAAAAGACATAAATTAGACCTTGACCTTCTTTTACCGGTTTTGACTTAAAATCGGCTATTTAATGCGTTTCACTTGCTCAACAAAAGAACACAGCCATGTCATCTCAAATCACCGTCCTCGCATCACTCTGCTTCTTGGGTAAAACTACCGTAATCCTCAGTCCCCCAATTCTTGTTGTTTCAGCTCTAGCCGCGGCTATTCCACGCATTCAGAAATTCCGCATCGACAAAAATTGGGACGTCTGCTTTGCTTTCGTCCCCAAAAACGCCGAAGACGTCAAGCGCAGCTTCACTAGTCTAGCAGATTGCAAGCGAATGGGCCTGGACTTCAGATCCGCCGATGGGCCCGGCTGTACAGGACCAGATCCTCATAATCCCGATCCGACAGCGAAGAAGAAGGGCGCGGATCTCAAGCATGCGAGTTGCGAAGAGGTCACTTGTCCTGCCACGCACTACTGCACAGAGGGTTGGGTGCAGCCGATCTGCTGCAACAACGCAAACGGGCACATGAAGAACGAAGGCATGTCCGAGAAGTGCCCCAATGGCGCGAAGGCCGCTGGAGTGCGCGTTGGCGAGAGGAACGATTTCATGCCGCTGGTGGGCAAGACGTGCGGCGATCTGATCTGCGGGACGACGGAGACGTGTGTTCAGGTCAACAAGTACTTTGCCAAGTGCTGTGAAGCTAAATAGAGACTCGAATAAATCAATGATTGTTCCACCTGCCTCCAGCGCGCACCAAATAATGCAAAAAATCGTCTTTGACCTTCCTTGTTCGACCGGTTTTGAAGCAAAAATCGACGTTAAACGCTCTTCTCCTTTCAATCGCAGACAGAACGCCATGTTGCCACTTCAAGCTATCACCTTCGCCCTGCTCTGCTCCTTAGGTAAAGCTACCGTATCCTCAAATCTTCATCTTTTCAATTTCAGCTCTAGCCTCGACTATTCCCCCCGTTCAGAGATTCGCCAACAGTATCGATTGGAGAGTCTGCTTCTCCTACGTGCTTGCACCTAATGATCGCCAGTTTGGTTATGACAGCTTGGCGGAATGCAAGCGACTGGGTCTTCACTTCATGAAGGATGGATTGTTCGAGTGCTCAGGACCGCTCGTTGATTGGCGCGGTCCTGTGACAAAGAAGAAGGGCCTGGATCTTATCAGGTCGACTTGTGAAGACATCTCTTGTCCGGAAACGCACTTTTGCGTGCAATCGTGGGAGCGACCGGTGTGCTGCAACCTCGCGAACGAGAAGATGCGAAAGGAGGGCATCTCCGAGAAATGCCCTGATGGGTCGAACGCCGGTGGAGTGCGCATTGGCAAGGTCTTCATGGCGTTAGTTGGTGAAACCTGCGCGAATCTGATTTGTGGAAAGACAGAGAAGTGCGTTCAAGTCAACAAGTACTTTGCCAAGTGCTGCGGAGCCGAGTAAATTCGAATAAACTGATCTTGTTCGTTGACCATGACAACACAGCGACAGTTTGGTAAAAATTGAGTTGAGCCACTTTACAAATTTTAACATTAGATTACTGTTTAATTTCTCTGTTCGTCTGACTCTCTCACATCGGACCATTGAAGCCACGTATTCGCATTTCCATGACCCCTCTGCCGCTTCGATGCAAAGCTAGAGAAAGTCCGCTTGCCCAGATCGTGCAAGAGGGACTCATTTTTTGGAAAGGGACCGTGGGGACATCCATGCTCCTGCATATAACTCTACGGTTATGCAGTCAGACCAGAACACCTGTCACGTCAGGACTTCTTGGGCTTAGCATTTATCCCGTGAAGCAGATCGATGGGAAGCAACTGCCAACGGTGGTTGCAACCCACACTCTAACATACAATCACGCGGCGAGCGCTGCTGAGCGCGACCGCCCGCCTCTCGGCGGCGGCCGCGTCACGCCTCTCTCGCCGCACATGACGTCACTACCACCACGCACCCAAGGCAAACTCAGGAAAAGAGCCGAATAGACAAAGTAAACCTTCGGTAGGCGCAAATTAGACGAATCCGAGCTTCTGGGGGCATTCATGCTCAAATAAACGGATTTTGGTGCCATAACATCAATGCTTCTCACGCATCGCTTGTGTTCTCTATAAAAACACACAAATTGTAAAATTGCTGACCTTTTCTCGCCATGAACTTTCTTCCCTATGATATCTACGGCTCGCTCGCTTCTCTTCTTCCCAACCACTCCCTTCCACTGTGTTGCGAGCAGTTTCCAGGAGCCATCGCCAGAGTTTTCTACCGTAACTACGAGAAACAAGTTTACCGTCAGTTTGAGAATGAGCGGCTGGTGGGCGATGGACTCTGTAAGTCTCACTCTAGAACGGAGTTATTTGTTCTGAAGTATTTTACAGTTTTTTCATTAAATGTTTGCATTTTGACATTGACGCTTTGATTCAAACTTTAAAAACCTGGTTTACAACGGTACATGTTGACCATAAGTTCTCTGTTCGTCTGACTCTCCCCATCGCTCCGTTGAAACCTAGTTATCGCGTCGCAATGACCTCTCCGCCGCCTCGATGCAAAGTCAGAGAAAGTCCGCTTGCCCAGATCGTGCAAGAGGGACTCATTTTTTGGAAAGGGACCGTGGGGATATCCATGCTCCTGCATATAATTCTACCGTTCGGCTGTCAGATTAGCTTCTCAGGCAGGTTACTGAGATCTGTAACCAAAAATTGATTCCTCGGTTTGATTTCAGCACGCATATTAGGAAGCAATGTCAAGTTGTCACTGCTTCATTTAAATCAGATCTGACCTAACTTGGTACTTTTTACGTTTGCCTGACTATCTCTAACGAAGACTTACCAGGATTGGCAGTCCTGGTTTTTAAACGCTGCCACATTTGCGGACCTGACAACCGAACGGTAACATTATATGCACAAGCAGTATTCGAGTTTGTGACTTCTCAAATTTTGCCGGTTTCTCTGTTCATCTGACGATCACACTTCGCACCATTGAAGCCACGTATTCGCATCCCCATGACCTCTCCGCCGCTTCGATGCAGCGTCAGAGAAAGTCCGCTTGCCCAGATCGTGCAAGAGGGACTCATTTTTTGGAAAGGGACCGTGGGGACATCCATGCTCCTGTATTAAAATGGTGCTATGTGCGCGTGTAACGCCAATTTTCGCCAAGAAAATTGGACTGCTTGGATATCATTTACTCCCTCAGTCTTCGACATAGTAGTAATAGTAATAGTAGTCATCACGCTTCAGTCGATCCTTCTTCTCCTCTTCCACCGTCGATCGTCTCATTTTCCTCATTGGTCGAAGGGTGCGGCCGTCTATATTAGAATCACTTCAGAAACACGCCTTGCTCGAAGAAACTCACTATGAGGCAGTTTGCCTTGTCGAAATCCTCCCTTCTGCTCGGCGATTCCACTTTCGTCGCTTTCGTTGCTGCTCAACTCGCAGAAAGCAACCGCAAACACAGCGAATAGACAAAAAACAAACACACAGAGTCTCATATCAGCCTCCAGCGCACTAGAAATGCAGTGATCCTGCTCGTTTGGTGCCACTTTTATCCCATTTCGGGTCGTCAACTGGCTCTAATCCAGTTCCCCTCCGTGAACTCGCCATCGTCATCGTCAATTAGCGAGTCTATCCCCATGTTCAAGGTCATGTCATGAATCGCAAAAAACAGCTTTATTTGGCTCCGCAGCACTTGGCAAAATGCTCATTGATCTGTGTGCATTTCTGGCCCTCTTCGCAGATCAGATCGGCGCACGTCTTTCCGACCACCACGGCGGTGAGATGCGGCGCCTTCGTCACTCCGCCGGCCTTCGATCCATCGGGGCATTTGCTCGAGAGGAGCTCCTTCTTGATCTCGTCGTTCTTGTTGCTGCAGCACACGGGCACCATGCCGCGCTGGCAATAGTGAGTCTCGGCCGGGCACGTGACGTCTTCGCAGTAGTGACCACGCGACAGGGCGCTTCCATCCTTTGGTTTCGGGGTCACGTTGTCGTGGGGTCCGTTGCACGTCGGTCCGTCCATGATCAGACTGAGCTTCTCGCAGAGATCGCGGGTTGCGAGGCCGAGGCGCTCGGGTTGCGTGCTGTTGTGGATGAAAGCGAAGCAGACGTTCCAGTCGCTGTTGTGCGTGAACCGGATTTGACCTGAAATTAAGGTATTTTGAGACCGAAAGTGCAGATTTGAGACTTACGGGACTCTTCCACAGTTGGAGCGGCATAGATGACGCCTAAATGGATCAGAATGGATCAGAATGAGCTCAAATCGACCTACCGATCACGCAGGCAAGGACAGCAAGTGCAATCTTCATGTTGAAAACCTGAAAGAAAGCGTGAAAGAACTGACAAGCGGAACGCTTAAGTACACGACCAAAGAGCGCAAAAACAGGTCCAAGGTCGTTCTTGTTCGCTGGAGGGCGAGCAGCGCCTGCTGGTGGCAGGAAGATCAACGCGACCAATATTTAAGGGGAAGGAGGCGTGTGTGTGGATCGGGTGTCGGGCGGTGTTTAGAGAGCACTTTGTGTTGTGAAAAGTGATCCAACGAGCAAAGGTCAGTGGCGGCGGAACGGGGAAAAAATAGAAGTGATTCATAGCCGAACGGCGGCTGAAACGGTTTTTGGGTCACCAGATGGCTCTGTAAGTGCAATAAGAGGAATCGACACATGTGAGCTACTGGATGGTAACGTCGATTTTGACGGATTTTATTGATTTGGACGTGGATGATAACGGCTGGTGCAAGCGAACATGCGGTTTGTTGATCTGAACGCGGGAGCGATCGCAACGGAAAGAACCGATCACATTTTCGTTGTTTTGACACTTTGACAACGATTAAATCAGCATAGCGACCTCATATGCCGATGGCAACACCACGATTTATAACGGGAGCATGGAAATCCCCACGGTCCCTTTCCAAAAAATGAGTCCCTCTTGCACGATCTGGGCAAGCGGACTTTCTCTGACGTTTTATCAATTCAGCTGTAAGGTCATGTTTGCGCAATTGTATGCGATCAGCGGCGTGCTGTGAGGAAGTCAGACGAACAGAGAAAACAAACATTTCCACAATATGAGTGCGCTAAAACGGCGTTTTCAAAAAGTTGAATTTGAAGGTTAATCAACGCTAATGATTTAAACGTCAGACGTCAGAGGCGTCAGATGAACAGAAAATCGGAAGGCAACACCACAATTTATAATCAAACGAACAGAGAAACAGACAAAATTAAAATAGCCTTTACATTTACGAATCACACTCTAAAACAATTAGGTTTTGATGTTTCTTGTGAAATCAGGTCTGACAAGACCATCATTCTCTGTCTACTCATATCTCAACACCTATATCCATAATTGCTACCGTTCGCTAGAGGACGACAGAATCCGGCAACACTACATGCATCGTGATTTCTGTGGCGGGCTACAGATTTGCATAGCTCGTCTAAGAAGCTGGTCTAGTAGCAGAATGGCAGCAGGAGTCGAGCCTTGCTGGCAGTAACATCAGCACGTTATATACAGGAGCATGGATGTCCCCACGGTCCCTTTCCAAAAAATGAGTCCCTCTTGCACGATCTGGGCAAGCGGACTTTCTCTGACGCTGCATCGAAGCGGCGTCGAAGTCATACGGACGCGATTGTTTGGATTCAAAGGCGCGGTGTGGGAGAGTCAGACGAACAGAGAAACAAACAACATCGAATTTGCCTTGACGTTTACAAATCATGCGTTAAAACGGTTGTATGAAATCAGATTTGGTAGGATATTCTCTAAACTTGGCTTGCTCTGACCGACCGTACTCTTCACTCAACGCCAATAGTCATAATGCCAGTTAGAAAACGACAAAATCCTGCAACGCTACATGCATCCTGGTGATGCTGTGATCGGCTGTATATCTGAGTAACCTGTCTAGGCTGTTATAACAACAGAACGACAGCATTATATGCAGGAGCATGGATATCCCCACGGTCCCATTCCAAAAAATGAGTCCCTCTTGCACGATCTGGGCAAGCGGACTTTCTCTGAGCCTGCAGCGAAGCGGCGGAGAGGTTGTAGCAACGCGATAACTAGGTTTCAACGGCGCGGTGGGGGAGAGTCAGACGAACAGAGAAATTGAATGCTTGCTGCTGGTTGTAATGTTCTGGTGATGAACTCAAAGACAGACCATGTTCAACAACCAATTCTGTTGAAACTCAGTTTTCCATAAATTAAATCCAGCGGAATCAATTTAAGAACAACAACTGGACCAAAGCTGTTTAGTCCACCCGGATGGAATTAACGAAAGCTGTCTGTTTGTTATGAATGCGATGCTCTTCGCTCTTGCTGAGCCATAAATCAACAAATCATGATGCTATCACCAAACAAAGAGTTGATTGCTGGTGGTCAGACCGTTAACGTCGTTTTGTTTACCTGCTTAAATAATAATAAATACTAAAACAAAGCAAAGCAAACAAATAAAAGCCATATAGGTCTTTTATCAGCCAGTTCTTCCGGATGGACGAAACAGTCATGTTGTCTTTGGTCCTGTTCTCCTTGTGCATTTCGAGGTTCCTAGCCGATTTGGCTTGTCCGCCAGGAGGCTTGCTCAGCTCCAACAGAAACGCCTGCTTCCACATCATCCCGGTCGCTCTGGATCACCACAATGCGAACCTTACATGTCGGAGTTTTGGAGGTTTCTTGGCTGAAGTTGACAACAAAAACGACGCTCTGCTGCTTGCAGGTAAGTTCATTCCGTTGATTTTAGCATTTTACGAGATTAAGAAGTGCAAAACGTCTTGAAAATCAACCTCGATCTGCTGAAAACAACGTTTTGGGTGAATCCATCAGCTGCAAGCCAGAATTGCTCGCATCTGAATGCGGCAAAACGGTCGAATCGAGAACGGAAACTGTTCAAGTCAGCGCCTTTTGTCTGTGAAATTCCGTTCAAGACTACAAAGGATCAGAATATCGCTGAATCTACTGCTGTAGACAATGGACGAACACCAGCTCTCTTCTCAACTGCTCCAGCATTCAACTTCCGGAAAGAGCGATAAATCAACGGTTATGTCCACGTCCTACCCAACAGCCGTCGACTACGACGGTTGGCTACCAAACAAACATCCACGAGCACTCCGTTGGCGATTACTCCAGCAGACTACGCGCGTGACTGCCCGACCTACATCATGAAAGACTCGATTGGACCGAATGACCCGAATTCTCCTGACTACTGGACCACCTACGGCAATCACTCCTATCGCTTCGAAGCGTACGCCAGAACGTGGAACGACTCAGAACTCTACTGCAACACAATCGGCGGACATTTGGTTTCAATCGCTGATTACAACGAAATCAACTTTGTGCTCAGTTTGTCAAGACGAGACCTTATTATCTATGGATTGGTGGATATATGACCCGTGAGAGAGAGTATCTCTGGACTGACAAATCTGCTTCGAAATTCCTCAATTTGAAAATTGATTGGATTCGAGTTGGTCCTCCTTACTGTGTTTTGGCAAGTTGAAATCTTTGTAGCTCAATGAACTCAAATAAGCGTTTACAGATGAATCAACGCGGAGAATGGAGACCCGAGGACTGTAATGGTTATTGTCCGTCGATGTGCAAGAAATGACGAGCGATTGAACTTCAAAAGACTATAAATCCATTTTGAACGCATTTTTTACTTGAAATTCTTGATTTTACCGCACGAAATACCGTGCCGCAAATTCCCATAGGGATTCCCGTACCGCAAACATGGAGCAAGCAGACAACGAATTGGCTAGAAATCTGTGTTTCTTGCTCGCTTTAGACCAATTCGGGGTCGCGAGGCATCACTGCAAACGGCCGATTTTAGCCACTTTTGACAATCGAAGTTATTGGATCGTACATTGCACAAGCAGCGGTAGACAAATCGTGACGAGACCGTTTTTTTGGCTACGGGATAGAGCCGCATGCCTCCAGACCACTTGAAACATATCTGACTTCACCAAACCCGTTTCATTCACGACTTTTAATCTCATGCATGACACGACACATTCTAAAGACAACAAAATAGCCTTCTAAACGACTTTATTTAGTTCCACAGCACTTTGAGAAGAACTTGTTGATCTGCACGCACTTCTGCTTCCTTCCGCAAATCAGATCATCGCAGGTTTCTCCAAAGATAGCTTTGAAATTCTTGCCTCTTCCGACTCCAAGCGCTCTCGACCCACTAGGACACTTGTCCGCCTCGGCGTCCTTCTTCATCTTCGCGAATTCCTTCGAGCAACACGCGACCGTCAATCCCTTTTTGCAGAAATGCGTGTCGGGACAGAGGACGTCCTCGCATTCGGTGAAACGGGTGATTAGCCGTCGGTTCTTCGCCAGCGGAGGGAAGCCGTCAAAGGGTCCAACGCAGCCCTTGTCCATCATCACCACCGTTCGCTCGCATTCCGCTCTGCTCGGGAAGCCGAAGACGCCCGCGTTGGTGCCGTTTTGGACGAAAGCGAAGCACGCGTCCCAAGTGCTGCTATGAGCGAAGAGTTGTTTCGCTAAAATCGAGCTTTTTAGGTCAAAATTTGATGAACTCACGCTTTGGAGGGTTCTTCTTGGCGGTCCTAGCAGCAACAAGTCCTAAAACGGTTGATTTTACGCGAATAAATCAACTTTAGAGGCATACCAAAGAGGAGGAACGCAGCGAAAGTGAATTTCAGAGCCGACATGATGAGTGGAAGGGTCAAAAGTGAAACGTTCCCTTCCTTAAATGCACTATAGAACCGGTCGCGCCTTTTTACGTGTCGAGAAGTGCGTCGGCAGGGAAACGCTGTCGGAGAGGGCGAGAGAGAGAAGTCTGAAGTGGCGAGTGTTACGCCACAAGGTTGTAATTTGAGCGCAAAAAACTGAACGCCGGCTGAAGTGTGCAAGGACGCAACAAGGAAGCACCACGAGCACTTCGTGTCAAATGCTTAAAACAGCGAATGCAGAACGACGACGAATGGATCGTCGCGTTGTGAGGAAACGAGGAATTTAAAATGCCCAAAACAGTAAAATGTCGCACGTTCGGGTGTCGTGTTCCTCTTGATTAATAAAGAATTTTGCTTCCACTACGCCGTCTATCATATAATCTCACCTGCTCTGGCCCCGTGCTACACAAATCGGATGTTTCCTGGTCGAGAACATCAAAAAACTAGTTTTACTGGCTGTCCACACTGCTTTGGTCGTTACTTTCCGTGAATACACCGAATTATGTGTTGTATTTTGGTCTGTAGACATATAGAGACCCAAAGAAGATACTTATACTAGCTGCAATCTATACAACCCACGGAAGCTCAAGAGCCTTCTAACTTGCACCTATCGAAGGCTCTTTCCGTCCGTTTATTCCATTCGGTGTTATGGTCTGACTGCAGAACAGTAGCGTTATATGCGGGAGCATGGATATCCCCACGGTCCCTTTCCAAAAAATGAGTCCCTCTTGCACGATCTGGGCAAGCGGACTTTCTCTGACGCTGCATCGAAGCGGCGGAGAGGTCATGGGGATGCGAATACGTGGCTGCAATGGTGCGATGTGTGATCGTCAGTTGAACAGAGAATCGGCTACTTGATTTCCATTCAAACTTAATACAATTTAGTTATCAACTGAATGTCACTAGAAACAGAATCCCAAACACTGATGATGAAACAAAGGTCTTCGCAGAGAGATTAAGAGATGTTTCCGAATCGTCATTATTCGAACCTTCGCCGCGCGATTCGCTTGGATCGTCCGGTGCGTCATCGGTTTGATTTGATTCTGCGGCTGTTTGATTTGTGGGATCGACAGTCGATGTATTCGTAGTAGTGGTTGTCGTGCTAGTCGTAGTTGTAGTCGGCTTCGCAATCAATGGCATCACCCTGAAGCATTTCTATTATTTTCAGTCAATACGCGAATCGCATACACTCCATTCGGGCCGCTTTCCTTTGGAATAATCAACATTCGAGGAAACTCAAGTGGCTGGTCGTCTTTCTTAAATTTGTCTTTGACTTCTTCCTTCTGGAACTTGCGAATGTAGCACTTCTCCACTTCGTCGATGAGCTCGTACCGATCAAGTCGGGTAAGTATGTGGTAGTAAAACTCAGTTCCATTACTGAAATCTAGTTATTACGCCCAGAAACACACGTGATTGCCTACACCTTGACGAGTTCGGCTTGCAGTTTGAATTTCCCGCTTTCGAGCTGATTGTAGAAGAAGGCGTCAGTCGTCCAATTCTCCTTTTTGCTTTCGTCGTACAGATTCCCAAACTTGTTCTCCACTTTGTTGTTGAAATCCGCGACCATTTCGTTAGGAACTCCTACCGGCTAAAGGATCTTCATTAGTTTTACGATCGCATACAGCAAACGCACCATGTTATCTTTGCACATTCTGGGGTAGAAATCGTCAATGTAAAATGTTCTAAAAACATCCTAAACCAAAAAATTCGATTTATGAACCATTGAATCAACGAATCACCTTTCCGCACTTCTCCGGGATGTTCTCCACTTCGGGGCTCTTGTACGTAGGATGATCGCCGAATATCTCGAGCGACATGGTCTTGTTTCCATCGAATACGAATTGATGTTCGTTTGGAATGAAGGTAACCGAGTTGCTGTCACAAATTTTCTGCGAATCGACTCCGTCGGTGTCGTCGCCTTCGACAATGCCGATCAACTGCATATTTGTGCGAACAACATTCGCCACACAAAATCTGTAATCGTGAGAACGGTCTGGGATAACTTCCCAACCTCGGTGTCCATTGTATTTCCTGAAGTAATTAAAATTAGCGGTCAATAATTAAAGCCAAACTAACGATTCATTAAGATCTCTAGCGTCTAAAACGCCAATTTGAAAACGACGCAACTGTTCCTGTTTCCAATTAAAATTAAATCCGGTCACGATCACATGAGAGTAGTTGGCCGAGTAGAAGAGCTTCGCACTGTCCCATCGAAGAGCATAATGATGATGATGGTTCGCCCGGGCTTTCAGACGATCGTCGAGCCGCTTGTTCATCTCTTCGAGCGATCGTTGATGTCCGTCGACCCAGGTGATTCCATATTTGCCCAGCACAACGACAAACGACTCGGCGAAGAGCGAAACGTTGCAGGGAAGCACTGAAATAAGCGGAAGTGAGCACATGACAGCCAAAGGTGGAAGAACTCACATTCGGCGACGGCCAACGCAGAGGAGCAGACCGCGACTGCGGCGAGCAGGAGCGCGGGAAGCAGAAGTCGCATCGAGTAGATCACGTCGGAGGAAGAAGAAGTGACGCCGACTGCTCCGCTTCGTCGCTATTTAAACGGAATTCCAGACGCGCCCTGTGCGGACAGACATGAAAACGACACGTGCTTGATTGCTGTGTTGAGCTCAACAGAACAAGCGTTGTGTGCGGCCCATTTTCTATTAAAATCATCATCACTTTTTGGTCATTCGAATCAATAATCGAAGCTTGAAATTTTCGAAATATGAAAATCCCTTATGCATCATCCTCTCCTCGAAGGGTTCCTAGTTTAGCTACCAAACGAATGTGCGCATTTTATCACATTTTATCTCGTTGCGCTCGCCCAGAAATCACCAGGCCATTTTATGCTATCGTTTTATCCTTTGATAAAATTCAAACCCCGCGGTAGCTCCTAGGCCCAAGTCTGGGATTAATCTGAACCCAACAAAACGTCGATGGTAAAATTCGCACATTCGTTTGGGGAGCCATATCGTTCTACTGCGAGGAACTAGTTGAGAGAGGATGAGGGAGCAAGGCCCGGCCCAATGGGCGATTCCACGCCTGCACCTATTCTATTCTTAGCTTCTTAGATTGTTTGGGATTCAAAGGCGCGGTGTGAGAGAGTCAGACGACAGAGAAATTGAACCCTGTTCGTTCGCCGCACTCTACGCTCGAAACAAAGCGTACTTTCGAAAGACCAAAGACAACAACCTCGCTTTGTTCTCCATTTTGTTTCAAATTTATTCTCAGAATTCATTGCTTCTTTTCAAACTCAATCAGAACTCCAATCACCTCTTCTACTGGCAGCTGAAGGCTCCGCCGGTCTTCTCGCTGAGCCAATCGCAGTAGGAGGCGGTACGCGTGTAGACGACTGAAATTCGCTCCATTTAGCCCTCAAACACGGTCGCTTCCTCTCCTACCTGGAGTCTTTGCTTGGTTCTTGATTTCCTCCACGCTGGCCGATCCGTACGAGACGATTCCGATCTGGAAGTACTTGTTTCTGTCCTCCGCCGGCACGGACATCGGTCCGCCGCTGTCTCCGGGTCCGGAGCCCTCTTTCTCCGCTCCCGCGCAGAGCTGCTTCTCCCATACGATGTCCCAGCGTTTCTGAACAAGAATCGGAATCGGGATTATCAGGAGGCTTAACAGCAATGTAGCTCTTACTTGCACACTTCGTTCTCGATGAGCGGAAGGTAGGCGTACTGGAGGTACTTTGACCACACGCCCTGGTTCCCGTTGATGATTTCGGTCAATCCGAAGCCGATGACCGTCGTCCAGTGCTGCTTCTGGAGTTCCGCGTCGTCCGATTTGATGTTGACCAACTGGACGTCGTTGGTAATCTCAAAAGGCTGATCGAGCACCAGGATGGCGATGTCGTCGTGCCAGTCATCCGTGTTGAAGTTGATGTGCGACTCGACCGCAACGACATTCCTGATCTGCACGCCCTTAACGCCCTCATACTCCTCGTTGTCGTCCAAGCCCATGACTACGGTAGTTCCGACGGTATCGTTGGAGACGCAGTGGGCGGCGGTGAGGACGTGGATCGGGGTGATGAGCGAGCCGCCGCAGCTGTGCAGATAGACGTAGAAAGGAAAGCTGCCTTGATAGGCGCGATGTCCGCCCAAGATCTAGAAGATGCCGGGTTACTGTAGGAGTGAGCGAGTGGACGAAGGTACCGAGGCGGAGTGAACATCATGAGGAGCTGCCGGTGCGGCGAGCGAGATGCCCAGAAGAGCGAGGAAGACGACGATGGACCCCATGATGGAGAATGCGGTTCTCTGGCTGGGTTGTTGCAATTTATAGCGCATTTCGGAGCCAACGCGCGGTCACGAGGGCGAGATAAGCACCGAAGACACAATTTGGTCGATGTGGAGAGAGCAGAAATCACCGTGGAGGTGATAAGACGACGATCTTAGTGAGCGAGAGACCAGTGGAATATTCCGTTGATGAAAAATGATTTTAGAACAGCAGAGGCGGACAGCAAACGCGTTTGTTTGTGCTCAAGCAGCAAACAAAACGAAAAAATCGATTCTGACGGCTGTCACGTGTCGCCCACTCTGTTTCAAGTCGTTTTTCGGGTTTAGAACGTTTCAATATCGTTTTCGTTCTGTCGCTTGACCGAATCGCCGTTTTGTTGGCGGTTGCGCCTCAAACACGCATCGTCCAAGTCGGTTCGGGGCAGGAAAAGTGTCAACCGTGATCAATCTGATCTTTCTGCTTTCGCCCTGCGCTCCGTCCTCTTATCAGCCATCAACACAGGCAGACGGCAATGTTCAAATCGACTGATTAGCGCTTCGTTGGGGCCAAAAAACAAAATGTGCACACGTTGTCGGGTTGTGCTCTGTTTGGTCGAGTGTTTCTTATCGTTTTTTGGAGATCGGCACCAAGAGATGCGTGAACGTGGAAATTGACTTTGTTTACATTTCAATTCAAGAATTAATTTTTCGTTGTTTGTTGAAACATGCGCTGGTTGCTCACTGATTGTTGATTGCCAACAGTAGGAGGGGCTGCGCCAGCAACAAACAAGGCTACTCTGTTCATCAGCCTAATAAAACATTGGCGTCAAAAGCGCACACAGCGCCATTTTAATACAGGAGCATGGATGTCCCCACGGTCCCTTTCCAAAAAATGAGTCCCTCTTGCACGATCTGGGCAAGCGGACTTTCTCTGACGCTGCATCGAAGCGACGGAGAGGTCATGGGGATGCGAATACGTGGCTTCAATGGTGCGATGTGTGATCGTCAGTTGAACAGAGAATCGGCCACTTGATTTCCATTCAAACTTAATACAATTTAGTTATCAACTGAATGTCACTAGAAACAGAATCCCGAACACTGATGATGAAACAAAGGTCTTCGCAGAGAGATTAAGAGTTGTTTCCGAATCGTCATTATTCGAACCTTCGCCGCGCGATTCGCTTGGATCGTCCGGCGCGTCATCGGTTTGATTTGATTCTGCGGCTGTTTGATTTGTGGGATCGACAGTCGATGTATTCGTAGTAGTTGTTGTCGTGCTAGTCGTAGTTGTAGTCGGCTTCGCAATCAATGGCATCACCCTGAAGCATTTCTATTATTTTAGTCTCAACAGTCGAATCGCATACACTCCATTCGGTCCGCTTTCCTTTGGAATAATCAGCATTCGAGGAAACTCAAGTGGCTGGTCGTCTTTCTTGAATTTGTCTTTGACTTCTTCCTTCTGGAACTTGCGAATGTAGCACTTCTCCACTTCGTCGATGAGCTCGTACTGGTCAAGTCGGGTAAGTACGTGGTAGTAAAACTCAGTTCCATTACTGAAATTTAGTTATTACGCTCAGAAACACACGTGATTGCCTACACGGTAACGAGTTCGGCTTGCAGTTTGAATTTCCCGCTTTCGAGCTGATTGTAGAAGAAGGCGTCAGTCGTCGAATTCTCCTTTTTGCTTTCGTCGTACAGATTCCCAAACTTGTTCTCCACTTTGTTGTTGAAATCCGCGACCATTTCGTTAGGAACTCCTTCCGGCTAAAGGATCTTCATTAGTTTCACGATCTCATACAGCAAACGCACCATGTTATCTTTGCACATTTTGGGGTAGAAATGGTCAATGTAAAATGTTCTAAAAACATCCTAAACCAAAAAATTCGATTTATGAACCATTGGATCAACGAATCACCTTTCCGCACTTCTCCGGGATGTTCTCCACTTCGGGGCTCTTGTACGTAGGATGATCGCCGAATATCTCGAGCGACATGGTCTTGTTTCCATCGAATACGAATCGATGTTCGTTTCGGAACGAAGGTAACTGATTTACTTTGACAAATTTTGTGAAAAGTATCGGCGTCTTCGTCGCCTTCCACAAAGCTGTCAGGTCCACCCCCTTCTCCAGGCATTTCCACGCAAAATCTGTAATCATGCGAATAATCTGGGATAACATCCCAACCTCGGTGTCCATTGTACTTCCTGAATAATTATAATGAACGGTGAATATATATGTAGAGAGCAAACTAACGATTCATCAAGATCTCTAGCGTCTAAAACGCCAATTTGAAAACGACGGTACGTTTGATGACGCCATTCAAAATTAATCCCGACCACGATCACATGGGAGTAGTTGGCCGAGTAGAAGAGCTTCGCGCTGTCCCATCGTAGAGCATAAGAATTATTCTCTTGGTTTGCCACATCATTCAAACGGTTATCAAGCAGCTCATTCAACTCTTCAAGCGATTCTTGGCGGCCATCGACCCAGGTGATTCCATATTTGCCCAGCACAACGACAAACGACTCGGCGAAGAGCGAAACGTTGCAGGGAAGCACTGAAATTAACTGAGATGAACAAGCGAAAACTGAGGGCGGAAGAACTCACATTCGGCGACGGCCAACGCAGAGGAGCAGACCGCGACTGCGGCGAGCAGGAGCGCGGGAAGCAGAAGTCGCATCGAGTAGATCACGTCGGAGGAAGAAGAAGTGACGCCGACTGCTCCGCTTCGTCGCTATTTAAGCGGAATTCCAGACGCGCACGTTTGTAGACAGACATGAAAACGACACGTGGTTGATCGCCGTGATTTGAGCACAACAGAACAACCACACTGTTCGAGCCGTGTCGTTGTGTGTGGCCGCGTGGTTTTGCAATGATTGGAGATCAAAAAACCAAATTCTTGTGCAGCACATCGCCAATGGCTTGCGAACAACTGCACGGAAGCGAGCATATACTCGGTTACCTTCCACCACTCGACGAACGCCCTCAGTTGCGCGGTAAAGGCGGCGCATCGCTCATGACTACAGAGCACGTTCACAAGCTCATATCGCTGCTAGGAATATCGCTGCTTCTCCATAGAGTTAACAACCGCAGACAATTTGGATTGCGTTCTATGATAAAACGGCATAAAGGGATAAATTTACCTACGGAATGATATTAAAAAACAGAGTAACAAACACAGGCACTGTAGCAACGGTTTTTGCACAGAAATTGGCAGTCGAATCCGAATCTTCTTCCACTGGCTCCTCGATAATGGATACATCAGGGTCGTTAAATTCGTTCGATTCTGATTCTGCGGCTGTCCAATTTGGGCGCTCGACAATTGGCGGCAAAACCATAGTAGTGGTTGACGTTGAGAACGTAGACGAAGTCATTGTGGATGTTGGTGTAGTCGTAGTTGTTGTCGTCACACTCGTTGTTGATGTTGTCGTACTTGTTGTCGTGCTAGTCGTAGTTGTAGTCGGCTTCGCAATCAATGGCATCACCCTGAAGCATTTCTATTATTTTTAGTCAACAGTCGAATCGCATACACTCCATTCGGTCCGCTTTCCTTTGGAATAATCAACATTCGAGGAAACTCAAGTGGCTGATCGTCTTTATTGAACTTGTCTTTGACGTCTTCCTTCTGGAACTTCCGGACATAGCACTTCTCCACTTCCTCGATGAGCTGGTACTGGTCAAGTCGAGTGAGAACATGGAAGTAATATTCAGTTCCATTACTGAAATTTAGTTATTACGCTCAGAAACACACGTGATTGCCTACACGTAACGAGTTCGGCTTGCAGTTTGAATTTCCCGCTTTCGAGTTGATTGTAGAAGAAGGCGTCAGTCGTCGAATTTTCCTTTTCGTATTCGTCGAAAAGGTTTCCAAAGATGTTCTCCACTTTGTTGTGGAAATCCGCGACCATTTCGTTAGGAACTCCTTCCGGCTAAAGGATCTTCATTAGTTTCACGATCGCATGCAGCAAACGCACCATGTTATCTTTGCACATTCTGGGGTAGAAATCGTCAATGTAAAATGTTCTAAAATATTCCTAAACCAAAAAATTCTATTTACGAACCATTGATCAACGAATCACCTTTCCGCACTTCTCCGGGATGTTCTCTACTTCGGGCTCTTGTACGTAGGATGATCGCCGAATATCTCGAGCGACATGGTCTTGTTTCCGTCGAATACGAATCGATGTTCGTTCGGAATGAAGGTAACTGATTTACTTTCACAAATTTTCTGCCATTTGTCCGAATAGGCTTCGTCGCCTTCCACAAAGCTGTGAGGTGAGCGCCATATTCCAGGAATATCCATACAAAACCTGCGATCCTGATTGTACTGTGGGATAAGAGCCCCCAACCTCGGTGTCCATTGTATTCCCTGAAAATGTAATAATTGGAAGTGAGTATTTAGAGAGGGAACAAACGATTTGTTGAGATCTCTAGCGTCTAAGGTGCCAATTTGAAAACGACGGAATTTTGTATCTTTCCATTCAAAATTAATCCCGGCCAGGATCACATGAGAGTAGTTGGCCGTGTAGAAGAGCTTCGCACTATCCCATCGAAGAGCATACTTGTGATACTTCCGTTTCGACGCTTTCAGACGATCGTCGAGCTGCACGTTCATCTCTTCGAGCGATTCTTGGCGGCCATCGACCCAAGTGATTCCATGTTTTCCCAGCACAACGACAAACGACTCGGCGAAGAGCGAAACGTTGCAGGGAAGCACTGAAATTAACTGAGATGAACAAGCGAAAACTGAGGGCGGAAGAACTCACATTCGGCGACGGCCAACGCAGAGGAGCAGACCGCGACTGCGGCGAGCAGGAGCGCGGGAAGCAGAAGTCGCATCGAGTAGATCACGTCGGAGGAAGAAGAAGTGACGCCGACTGCTCCGCTTCGTCGCTATTTAAGCGGAATTCCAGACGCGCCCTGTGTGGACAGACATGAAAACGACACGTGCTTGATTGCTGTGTTGAAAATTTTCGAAATTTGATAAATCTTTGTGCACCACATCCTCAATCGGCGTGTGAACAACTGCATGGAAGCAAGCGTATGCGGCAAAACTCGGTTGCACTTTCCACCACTGTACGAACTTTGAGGGAGCTGTAAGTTTGTCGTAAAAGGCAGACTTCTGCGAGGAACCAATGGAGAGCGGATAAGGGAGCTGACCGAATGGACGATTCAGCGCCTGGACGCGGCAATTGGAAGAAATGAAAGCGGCGATTTATTCATTTTCAAAGAATCATCTAGAAATTGCCTCACTTCGATCCACAGCACTTGGCGAAGTGCTTGTTGACTTGAACGCACTTCTCCATCTTATCACACAGCAAATCCTTGCACGAAGTAGCGAAATGCTTTCCAGCTCTGCCTCCATTGGGACACTTTTCATCGTACGCTTGGCTCACCGCGTCTGAAAGTATCCGGCAACAAGATTTTTGCTTCCACCACCCAACTTCCTACCTTGGTATTCCTTATTACAGCAGCTCTTATACTCGCCCTCCATTAGGCTGTAGCCTTTGGGACACGAAACCGTTTGGCTTATCTTAGGTCCGGTATAGATCGGCGAAACTTGTTGTCCCGCTCTGGGGCCAAAGCAGTTGGCGTCAAGTTGGCCTATAAATGGCGATATAGAGCCTATAAATGACTGAAAAACGACTTACGACACGCCTTTTCGCATTCATCCAACGTGTTGAAGCGATTTTTGTTGCCTCCTTTCCCGTTGTACTTGAACGAGAAGCACAACTGCCATTCCTCGTTAAAGTAGTACTTTTGCGACGCTGAAAACGATCAGAATCAGAATGGAAGCACACAGAGAAGACACGTACGAGTCACTCCAGTTCCCGAATCCTTCGGCACTTGGCAGTCGACGTTGTCGAAATAGTTGCTGAAGGCCAGCTGGACCAGGAAGACGACCACGAGGACGAGAGAACGTTGCATGTCGTGCTATATGAACGCGGTTGATTCGCCGGAACGACCGACTTCCTTATGTAGAAGAGGCGCGAACTGGTTTCAAGGTCAGAGGTTGTTTTTTGCGTGAATTTGCTGCAGTTTTTGGAGCAAAAGGACGCATTGGTGCGACTGGTTTGAAGAGCGTCTCTGAAAACGCAGAAATGATCAGTGAACCCCAAGAAAGCTCCAGTTGACGTGGAAATCATGGAATCCGACGCGCGCGCTGTCTGCGTCTCATTTGCACTTCCAAACCTCGTTTCCGCACCTCTTCGCCTCATTCGCAGTGGATTCAATGTTTCTGACAAGTCGCTTGTCTCTCGTAAAGGTAAACTCTCCCATCTCCACTGATTCGCGCTCGATTTTCAGATGAATGCGGTGGTTCGATGGCTGGTACTCTTCTGCGCGTTGCTCGACGTATCAAAAGCAGTCAATTGCAAGTTGGGATTCGAGCTCGATGGGACTGTTCACACCGTAGACGGCGAATGTCCCGCTGGAGATTATTGCGTAACCTACGGTTTGTCATTCGCGGATGGCTCTCCTTCTATACGTTTTTCATATTTCAGAGAATTCCCTATCATGTGGATGTTTGGACAAATTATTCGTAGGTAGAATGACAAGCACTGCCGTAAGGGAGCCAGATTGGTTCTTGGCGAGTAGATTCTACAACATGGAAGCTCGCATGAAACATTTTCCAGATCCGCCATGCTTCTGCGATGTGAGTTGTTTGAATCGCGCGCTTTCACTGACCATACTCTTCCATTTCAGAAACTTGGACCAGTGGCGAAGAACGGCATTAATGGCACATGCTGCGAAGGTGATTATTGCAACGCGATCGTCGTCTCAAACACCACAACCACGCAGCCGACGAAGCCGCCGACCACACCAAGTACCACCGTCGCTGTGTCATCACAATCGCGACTAGTATTTGCCTCATGGACAGTTCTTGTTGCATTTTTCATTTCCTCCATCTGAATGCTGCTTTGTGAATGAATAAAATGAGTTCTCTTTTGTAGTTCGCTCGTGCGCGTTATTCGCTTGAATGTTTCAGTAATCCATCCGCTCGACATGTTTTGCTTTTGGTGCAGCTGGGATAAAGGAAGTTGCAACAATTCTAGCGATGCGGAGACGCGAGTGATCCTTGTCTGGTCAAGAAAGCGACCTCAAATTCAAGACACTCAGACTTTTCTTTCATCCTTCGTTCTCTCTAGCGGCATGGTCAGTTTATCAATTTCCTCCGTAAATCTGCACCATCGCGCTCATTTACAGATAAAACATATCTTCTTCTGCTCGATGCCATCTTCAGCGTTACCCATGGAATCAAGTGCGAGTTTCCTTCCTTATCACATTCCTTCACACCCAAAGAATCTACTGGTTAGTAAAGTCAAAAGAAGTGCAGCAGCATACCTTGTTCATTCAAGAGTACCCAGGATCTTATTGACATCGTCTTAGATTCTTCTCGTCGGCACGATGCTGTATTTGCTCTGAAATGCATGATTATAGGTCATATAGTGTCCGATCAGAGCCGTCTTTGTGGATGCGTACGCTATTTAATGTGATAAAATGACCTTGACAGTTTCCAACACAATTCACACATGGATGCATTATGCGAAATCATGCGCTCGCGGTTTCCATTTACCATGCGCATTGTGTCTTCGTCGCATCCTTGCCATCATGAACCGTGTTCCCGTCAGGTTTTACGCTCAGGTCTGCGCAACCTACGAACTGAACACGATTTCATCTGGTATGAAACTTTCTACAGTCGCTGGCGACGCTTTCACGCAGTCCTTTAAGAAAAGCGTCTTCTACGAAGTGGACATCAGAAACGGAAGAATTGAAAACGGTTGCCTCAAATCGTATCATCATAAAGAATACGAGATTTTGAATCAATTCGGGAGTATTGTGAAGACGTTCTTCAGATTCGTGCAGATCCACGTCGACGTCAATTCGGAGGAGGAATATTCCAGCGATTTGGAAGCTCTGAATCAACTCTTGGAATTTGTCAGAAACCAAATTGTTGTTCTCTTCATTCACACTTCGAATTTAAGCAAAGAAGTTTACGAATTCATCGCTGCAATTCCATGTATCAGCGTTGTGATCATTGATACCGCCGTTACAACCCAAATAGAGCAGGTGCTGGAGACGGTGATCCACAAGAAGACCTTGAACGTGCTCGAGTTCGTCCGTGAGCACAAATTCAACGATGTCACCACCCGCCTGCTGGTAAATGCGCTCAAACAGGATCAGTTCGATTCAGCGTCTCCTTCTGCAAATTGTGATTTCCCTCTCGGCAGCGTGGTCGCCGAATGGAAGCAGAATTCTGCGCAAATGGTCGGAAAAGAGATCTGGAGCTGGGATAACGTGCTGCACAATCAGATGATCGAAGAATTGGGGTTCCGGAAGAGCACTGCAGAGGACGACCGATATCTCGAAATGTTTCCGCCAAAAGCGAAGAGCGTTTGGTCCGAGCCGCAGGAGGTTTTCGTCCTCAAAGATCAGAAAGGATGCGCGATTTTCGTCTTGGTTCATGAATTGCGTCCATCTAAGAGTTTGATTGTATTCGCTTGAATTACCGATGCTTTAAATACCTGCATTTGACGTGAATACACAATGAATAGATGTTGATTTCTTGCAGAATCCTCAAAGGAGCCTCACTTCGGCGATCACACCGAACCGGTCTTCTTTCGCTTTCTTGTCCGGCTGAGAACTGCGGCCGTTGCCTCGTCGTATCGCTTCTGGAACGAGTAAAAGTTCCACTACAGTCGCTCCATACAAGCAGAAATATAGAAGGATGGATGAAAACAAGACAACGAAACAACAAATTAACTTTATGAAAACATTACAAAATTATATAAAAGGCAAATCAAATTAACAAAAAACACCGAGACATCCTAAATCTTCTCTAACAGCCGCTTCGCCTTGGACCGCAAAATCTGCATCAATTGGGTTCGCTGATCTTCGTTCGACAGAACGTTCCGCACGTGGTCGATCGCTGGTCCATTCCGCCTGCAACAATGCACATAGATTGGTGGTACAAATAATAATTCTTACGTTGTGATTTCGCAAACCGCGATTCCCGATTCGCCGAGAGTCCGTATGTCGGTCACCTGCCCGACCGTCGCCTTCTGATCGTCCATTTCTCCAGCAGGCGCGCAGTATTCTCATTTGAAAGCAGTTCACTTTCATTAAACCAAGCATGGCTGAGAGAGTCAAAATCAGCATAGTGGAAGAAAGTTAAGACAATATCACCTCCATGCGACCTTGTAATCTGTTTTCCTCTTCTCAAGGATCGTTCGCACATTCCAGGAACGGGCTCCCTCCGATTGTTCTCGTTCGGCAGCCATGCTTTGTTTGTTTCTGGAAGAATAAGGTCTGGCTGACTAACATAACTTGGATAATCAGTACCACAAAAGGCGTCACAAACAGAAATTTGTACTTTTGTATAGAAGCCGTAGACCTATTTAATTGTTACTTGGCTGTGCGTGGAAGCCAACAAGTTGATCGATCGCGAACTTGTGCGCGGGTACGGTAAGCGACCTAACGTTTGTCTTCTCAGGACCCAATCTGCGTCGAATTTCGAAATGTAGTACCAGCTGTTTTTTATTAAATAAAATTTATTGCTTTTTTTCCGCAAATTTGACGTGATGACTCCTGACAGACAGACAGAACAGAATATTAGGCCAGGTAAGAAGTCATTTTTCCACTTTACATCGACACCACCCAACTGTGTTTCATCCAAGTAGTGATGTAGTGTCGAAAATAACCCGGGTCCACAGAAATACTTTGCAGAAGTGCGTGCGGGTTGAGGGTACTAGGTTGCCACCATGCGTTGAGAAAGACACAGCCGCAGAAGAGGAGCAATGGGACAGAGACACACGAAGCCTTCAGCGCGAACAAATTCTCCGCAAATACGGAGATCCCGCACTACAGGAATGCATAAGGAGGACATTGTACCACAGCTACTCCACTGGAGTCCATCTCACAGTTGAACGCATGTAAGCACACTTGGAGGACGAATATGCTGAAGTCGGCGGCGTGGGATTCAGCCTTTCAACCTTCTATCGTTTGATTCAGGCTATGGGATTCAGAAAAAAAATGGATCTGAATCCTATAATTTTTGAGCAACGAAGGCTGGTAGATTGGCGTGCGAGTTTTATTCGAAGTCTTCAGTCATTTGAAGCTCGAGGGTGCTACATCGTTTTTACTGATGAAACGTGGTCGTTTTCCCACATGTCACACACAAAGTTGGCTAGCTATCGAAGTGCCTTTGTCTTTCTATACTAGATGTCGTTCGATACCCTCGTACAATTTGTATTTGTAGGTAAATACTTCACCGCTTTCACGGGATGAAGAATACGACATGAATACGACCAGTGATCTGCTGGAGGAATCGGTGGTGAACGGTACGGACAAATTCCTAGTGGACTCCGTCATGCCTCAAGAAAGATCGACAAGCGATCTCGCTCTGAAGGAGAAGGAAGTTGAAGATCTGAAAAGTACGCTGAATACTTCCAAGCTTCATAATTTTCTGTTATTTTGGAGCGGATCGAACTCCTGAAGGTGTTCCATAGCGATGGCTTCCGAGCTGGAGAAACAACTTCAGGCTAAGGACAGCTAAATATCCAACCTCCAGGCTGACAAGAACCGCCTGAAGGACAGAGTCACGCATTTGCTGAGCGCGCGATCGTCGTCGAAATCTGTGGCGGAGTGCGAAGCTTTGAAGGACAAGTTGGCGGATTCCGAGGAGAAGATTCGCTGCCTGGATCAACAAATGCGAATACAAGACGATGAGATCGAAAGATACGCGGAGAAGATATACAACATCACTGCCCAGATCAACAAATTGGAAACTCTTAAGTGCAGTTGTTGTTTGAAGCCAAACGATGTTCGCTGCGAATGAAGCGGATCGAGCAGCCAGCACCAGCACGTTATAATAAAGACGAGGAGTTTAGTTTTTTCTAGTTTCTGCGTCTCATGTAATTGAGTAACTCTCATTAGTGTGTGTGATAATTTCTTAATGATTTCCTTAATGAGGTTTGTTTTCGCTCAGTTGACATCGTCATCTTGTTCTCTTCTTGCAGCTATCAGGTTGTCGCCTCAAGAGCGTAAGGAATTCAACAAGAACCGTAACGTTCATCAACGTTCGTCGAGAAAGATGCGGCGATTCTGAAGAAAGCTTTGCAACAGCGACGCATGAAGAAATGAAACGCGTGGAGCAAATTATCAACAATGCGGATTATCGAAACGAATGCTCTCGCCGGCGATACGAGAAAATGACCGCTGAGGAGCGGAAATCAATCGTTAGCGCTATATATTTGAATCGGAAAAAGAAGAAGACGATTGCGGTGTCCGATGTCGAACCGCGTCTTATCCAAGCGCCCCCCAAGTGGCTGAAGCTGCTGAACAGGTGGACGAGGGACGGAAAGGAGACAATATGGCAACCGGGAAACCGATAACGCGGAGGTCACGGAACGAGAATCTGCAGCCTACGCAGCCAACAAACCAAGTCCAGAATACGACGAGTGCAGATTGCCGGCGCGGACATGAAGCGACGAGCGCACGATCGACCAGTCGCCGACAATCGAGGCAAAAACACTCTCCTAATATTCAACTCCGGACAAGAAGGACAAAGACGTGAGTTGATTCCTTGAAATTGCGGTGATAATTAAATGTTTTTAGGATGGTACGGTATTCGAGAATGGAACAGTGAATCCTGTGATTGCGAAGACGAAGAAAAATGGTCAGTTGCTGTCGAAAAACGTCAGGAGGAAAACGGTAAAGAGGTAACTTCCCATCAGTTTTGCCCTCATTAATCAGGTCAATTCAGCGCTTCAACCGCAACGTCGCCAAGGAAATGCCCGGAACTCGCCGAAGCTCGCGGAGATCATCAACGCCGCCTATTACCTTCAGATGCCCGACCTGATCGAAACGTGTTCTGGAGAATGCGTCCCCATTACATTGGTACTCCGTTCAGTTCGTGATCCCGGGTTCCCGATTTGAGGTATCGTCGTCGCTTGCTTGGAGTTGGCGGCGGCGTGGTCATTGAGTGCAGCGCTGCAGTACTTGCGATATCAGGGGATCAGCGCACGATAGACGACCGGGATGAGGTTGTGCTGGAGAAAACAGGCGCCGATGTGTGTCAAATAAACCATCGATGATATGAAAAGCGTCAAGCTAATTTCGGCCTCCTTTACCTGATAAGAGCGCCATTTTTCTCACAAATCCATCTCATTCAGGCCGCATCGCTTTCGTGCTTACCAGCGCGCGTCGTGCAATTATATTTAGCGAAGCGTTTGCTCCTATTTACACATCTGGGAGCAATGCCAAGAAAACTGACGCCCAAGAACCGGCTGAGAACTTCGAGTAGCGAAGGCGAATGCTTGCGTTGTGCTGACGCTTCAATTGTCTGTGAGCGTTGTGTGGCGAGCGAGCGCGGTGATAAATAGACAATTCTTCTTCATTCTGTACGCGAAAGTCTCCGATGCGGACGTATACAATCCATAATATCCACGTTTTCTCATTATTTCTCTTTTGCAGGCGTCTTCGAGGCTAGCCGCAGCGATGCCGGTCGTGGTGAGCGTGCTGAAGCCGCGCGAACGGGTCGTTCACAACGGATTCAAGTTTGTCAAACTTAGCAACGTCGTCAGGATTCCCGCTCTGCTCTGCTGCAATGGAAAGCACCGAGAAATTGTTTTGCGCGAAGTCGAAACGACCGTGGCGCCGAATGTGCGGATCGAGCAGCCAGTATCAGCACCAGCAGCCGTGGCGCGGAATGTGCAGATCGAGCAGCCAGTATCAGCACCAGCAGCCGTGGCGCGGAATGTGCAGATTGAGCAGCCAGCACCAGCACGTTATAATGAAGACGAGGAGTTTAGTTTTTTCTAGTTTCTGCGTCTCCTGTAATTGAGTAACTGTCATTAGTGTGTAATTAATTGTGTACCTATGTAATAAATAAATAGAAATAGAAATAAATAAATAAGCAAAAAATAGTTATTATTTAGTAAACAAATAAACAAAATAGTAAATAAATCATTTTTAGGTACACCAAATAAGGTCGGATGGGTCAACAGGTAAAAGGTCTTCAAAAACAGCCGGGGAAGTCCAAATAGGAGTTTGAATACGGTTGGCATAAGGAAGAGACGGAGAGAAAATGTTAGAACGGGGAGCGAATGCTGCCGTTGCTGCCGGCAATGGCCGGTTTTGTCCCTGGCTTTACTTGTGCTGATACACCCCGTCGTTCTGAGACTAGCGGGAGTCGAGTGCTCTACGCCATAAAACATTTACCAACGGAATGACATTAGAAACAAAGTCGCAAACAAAGGCACTGCACAAAAGATCTTCGCAGAGAGATTAGTCGAATCTTCGTCCATTGGCTCTTCGATAATAAATACGTTTGCGTCGTCCGGGTCATCATATTCATATTCTGCGGCGACTGTATAATTTGGGCGCTCGACAATTGGCGGCAAAACCCTAGCTTCGGTAGTGGTTGACGTTGACAATGTACTCGAAGTTATTGTGGACGTTGGTGTAGTCGTAGTTGTTGTCGTCACACTAGTCGTTGATGTTGTCGTACTGGTACTTGTTGTCGTGCTAGTCGTGGTTGTTGTCGTGGTACTGGTACTTGTTGTCATGCTAGTCGTGGTTGTTGTCGTGGTACTGGTAGTTGTTGTCGTGCTAGTCGTAGTTGTAGTCGGCTTCGCAATCAATGGCATCACCCTGAAGCATTTCTATTATTTTCAGTCAATACTCGAATCGCATACACTCCATTCGGTCCGCTTTCCTTTGGAATAATCAACATTCGAGGAAACTCAAGAGGCTGGTCGTATTTACTAAATTTGTCTTTGACTTCTTGTTTCGGGAACTTCCGGACATAGCACTTCTCCACTTCCTCCATGAACTCGTACCGGTCAAGTCGAGTAAGAACGTGGTAGTAAAACTCACCTCCATTACTGAAATTTAGTTATTACGCTCAGAAACACAAGTGATTGCCTACACGTTGACGAGTTCGGCTTGCAGTTTGAATTTTCCGCTTTCAAGTTGATTAAAGAAGAAGGCGTCAGCTTCCCAATTCTTCTTTTTGCTTTCGTCGTACAGATTCCCAAACTTGTTCTCCACTTTGTTGTTGAAATCCGCGACCATTTCGTTAGGAACTGCTTCCGGCTAAAGGATCTTCATTAGTTTCACGATCGCATGCAGCAAACGCACCATGTTATCTTTGCACATTCTGGGGTAGAAATCGTCAAAGTAAAATGCTCTAAAAATATCCTAAACCACAAATATTCTATAAACCAAGGGATTAACTGATCACCTGTTTGCAATTTGGGGGTAAGTTGTTCACTTTGGGGCTCTTGTACGTAGGATGACGGCCATCGCCGAATATCTCGAGCGACATGGTCTTGTTTCCATCGAATATGAATCGATGTTCGTTCGGAATGAAGGTGACCGATGTGCCGTCACAAATCTTGTGCACATTGTTGGCGTTTTTGTCGCCTTCCACAATGCTGTTATGGCCACCCCATCGTTCTACAGGAGCTCGCACACAAAATCTATAACTTTCAGAGTACATTGGGATAACATCGCCCCAACCTCGGTGTCCATTGTCTTCCCTGAAATAAATATGAATATTGGGGTGAATTTTTAATGTCTAACAAACGTTTTATCAAAATCTCTAGCATCGAAGATGCCAATTTGAAAACGACGCCGCAATTCTGTCCTCCATTCAAAATTTATTCCGGTCACGATCACATAAGAGTAGTTGGCCGAGTAGAATAATTTAGCCGTGTCCCATCGCAGATCAAACGGATGTAGGTTCCGGTATACCACGTCATTCAGACGATCGTCGAGCTGCACGTTCAACTGTTCAAGTGATTCTTGGCGGCCATCGACCCAGGTGATTCCATGTTTTCCCAGCACAACGACAAACGACTCGGCGAAAGCGAAACGTTGCAGGGAAGCACTGAAATAAGCGCAAATGAGCACATGACAGCCAAAGGTGGAAGAACTCACATTCGGCGACGGCCAACGCAGAGGAGCAGACCGCGACTGCGGCGAGCAGGAGCGCGGGAAGCAGAAGTCGCATCGAGTAGATCACGTCGGAGGAGGAAGAAGTGACGTCGACTGCTCCGCTTCGTCGCTATTTAAGCGGAATTCCAGACGCGCCCTGTGCGGACAGACATGAAAACGACACGTGGTTGACCGCCGTGATCCTGAGCGCAACAGAACAACCACACTGTTCGAGCCGTTCGTTGTGTGTGGTCTCGTGGTTTCGCACAGAGGAAAGCCAAAGTGAGATGCTCGTTCCAGGAGGAATAAAATCGGATTCGGATGCTATTTATGCATGCGTACATTGCGGGATCGTGGATTTCGCGGTGTGGACAAACTGACTTTCTGTTACCTTTTGCATCCCCACGCAGCTGAGGTCACGGGACCGATGTGGCGCGAGATCGTGAAAAGGCGTGAAACGGCTTTCTATTGTCGAGAAAGGAAAGCTTCGTTTATTCGCAATGATCGGTTAGCTCCGGTCGGTGCCTTTTACGTGGCGCAACAGTAGGGCAGGAAGGTGGACATCATGTGAGTCAGATGGAAACAGGGTGCGAGAAACAGCGCGATTGCTTTGAACTATCATCGGATGATGAAGGACGTGGAGACCTGTACTTGCGGCCCTCCGGGAGGAAGAGGGCGGGCAGACGTTCCAATCGGTAAAAATTCGGGAACAGAAGAATGCAGGATCAAGCCAGAGGACGTCATGTTGAGAAAGGAAAACTTCGTCCGTTGGTGATTTAACGACGCCTTTTACGCTCGCGACAACTATAAACTCCTTAATTTGCTCTGTTGCAATGTCCGAATATCGCCTATATCACACCATTTATCGACTACGTTCTTAAAGTCTCAACTTCTCAAAGTCCATGCCAACCAATCAGACATGCAATTGTGTCGACATGACCTCTCGTCAGAGAATTCTTGGAAAGTTTATGAAAAGTTAGGGAAAACGCGTCCCAAAATTCATCCAATCAGTCATTCACTCAAAAACATTTACCAGCGCAATGACATTAGAAACATATTCACATAGAGAGGCACTGTAGCAAAGGTCTTCGCAGAAAGATTAGCAGTAGTTCCCGATTCTTCGTTATTCGAGGCTTCGCCGCGCGATGCGTTTGGATCGTCCGGACGGTCATCGGTTTGATTTGATTCTGCGGCTGTCTGATTTGTGGAATCGACAACTGGTATATTGGTAGCCTGGGTAGTTGTTGGAATTGACGTTGAGAACGTAGTCGATGTCGGTGTGGACGGTGTTGTCGTCGCACTCGTAGTTGCTGTCGTCGTACTGGTTGTCGTGCTCGTGGTTGTTGTCGTCGTACAGGTAGTTGTTGTCGTGCTGGTCGTAGTTGTAGTCGGATTCGCTATCAATGACATCACCCTGAAGCATTTCTATTATTTTTAGTCAACAGTCGAATCGCATACACTCCATTCGGTCCGCTTTCCTTTGGAATAATCAACATTCGAGGAAACTCAAGAGGCTGGTCGTCTCTCTTGAATTTGTCTTTGACTTCTTCCTTCTGGAACTTGCGAATGTAGCACTTCTCCACTTCCTCGATGAGCTCGTAACGGTCAAGTCGAGTAAGAACGTGGTAGTAAAACTCAGCTCCATTACTGAAATTTAGTTATTACGCTCAGAAACACACGTGATTGCCTACACGTTGACGAGTTCGGCTTGCAGTTTGAATTTCCCGCTTTCAAGTTGATTAAAGAAAAAGGCGTCAGCCGCCCAATTCTTCTTTTTGCTTTCGTCGTACAGATTCCCAAACTTGATCTGCAATTTGTTGTTGAAATCCGCGACCATTTCGTTAGGAACTCCTTCCGGCTAAAGGATCTTCATTAGTTTCACGATCTCATGCAGCAAAAGCACCATGTTATCCTTGCACATTCTGGGGTAGAAATCGTCAATGTAAAATGTTCTAAAAACATCCTAAACCAAAAAATTCGATTTATGAACCATTGAATCAACGAATCACCTTTCCGCACTCCTCCGGGATGTTCTCCACTTCGGGGCTCTTGTACGTAGGATGATCGCCGAATATTTCTAGCGACATGGACTTGTCTCCATCGAATACGAATCGATGTTCGTTCGGAATGAAGGTAACTGATTTGCTGTCGCAAATTTTCTGCCAATCGGTCCCGTTGGTTTCGTCGCCTTCCACAATTCTGTGAGGTCCACTCAATACTCCAGGAGCAATCACACAAAATCTGAAAGTTTGAGAGAATGATGGGGTAAGATCCTCCCAGCCTCGGTGCCCATTGTATTTCCTGAATAATTATAATGAACGGTGAATATATAAAGAGCAAACTAACGAATCATTGAGATGTCTGGAGTCTAAAACGCCAATTTGAAAACGATGGAACTGTTCCAATCCCCACTTAAAAATGATTCCGGCCACGATCACATGAGAGTAGTTGGCCGAGTAGAAGAGCTTCGCCGTGTCCCACCGAAGAGCATACATATTGTGCTCATGGTTCGCCACGTTTTTCAGACGATCGTCGAGCCGCTTGTTCAACTCTTCGAGCGATCGTTGATGTCCGTCGACCCAGGTGATTCCATATTTGCCCAGCACAACGAGAAACGACTCGGCGAAGAGCGACACGTTGCAGGGACGCACTGAAATAAGCGGAAATGAGTACATGACAGCCAAAGGTGGAAGAACTCACATTTGGCGACGGTCAACGCAGAGGAGCAGACCGCGACAGCGGCGAGCAGGAGCGCGGGAAGCAGAAGTCGCATCGAGTAGATCACGTCGGAGGAGGAAGAAGTGACGCCGACTGCTCCGCATCGTCGCTATTTAAGCGGAATAACCAGTTGTAACAGACATGAAACGACACGTGATACGTGATTGAGCACGACAAAACAGCACACTGTTCTTAGATCTCTTAGACAAACCATGCTATCTGCACATTTGGTAAATCGTCAATGTAAAATTCTAAATATTCTTAAACAAAAAACATTCTAACACTGAATCAGCTCTTCTTGGCGAGTTGCTTCGCCGGAACGGCCGACTTCCTTATGTAGAAGATACACCCCGTCGTTCTGAGACTAGCGGGAGTCGAGTGCTCTACGCCCTAACACATTTACCAACGGATTGACATTAGAAACAAAGTCGCAAACAAAGGCACTGCACAAAAGATCTTCGCAGAGAGATTAGTCGAATCTTCGTCCATTGGCTCCTCGATAATGAATACGTTTGAGTCGTCCGGGTCATCATATTCATATTCTGCGGCGACTGTATAATTTGGGCGCTCGACAATTGGCGGCAAAACCCTAGCTTCGGTAGTGGTTGACGTTGACGTTGACAATGTAGTCGAAGTTGTTGTGGACGTTGGTGTAGTCGTAGTTGTTGTCGTCACACTGGTCGTTGATGTTGTCGTACAGGTAGTTGTTGTCGTGCTGGTCGTAGTTGTAGTCGGATTCGCTATCAATGACATCACCCTGAAGCATTTCTATTATTTTTAGTCAACAGTCGAATCGCATACACTCCATTCGGTCCGCTTTCCTTTGGAATAATCAACATTCGAGGAAACTCAAGAGGCTGGTCGTCTCTCTTGAATTTGTCTTTGACTTCTTCCTTCTTGAACTTGCGGACATAGCACTTCTCCACTTCCTCGATGAGCTCGTAACGGTCAAGTCGAGTAAGAACGTGGTAGTAAAACTCAGCTCCATTACTGAAATTTAGTTATTACGCTCAGAAACACACGTGATTGCCTACACGTTGACGAGTTCGGCTTGAAGTTTGAATTTCCCGCTTTCAAGTTGATTAAAGAAAAAGGCGTCAGCCGCCCAATTCTTCTTTTTGCTTTCGTCGTACAGATTCCCAAACTTGATCTGCAATTTGTTGTTGAAATCCGCGACCATTTCGTTAGGAACTCCTTCCGGCTAAAGGATCTTCATTAGTTTCACGATCTCATGCAGCAAAAGCACCATGTTATCCTTGCACATTCTGGGGTAGAAATCGTCAATGTAAAATATTCTAAAAACATCCTAAACCAAAAAATTCTATTTATAAACCATTGAATCAACGAAACACCTTTCCGCATGTTTCGGGTATGTTCTCTACTTTGGGGCTCTTGTACGTAGGATGATCGCCGAATATTTCTAGCGACATGGACTTGTCTCCATCGAATACGAATCGATGTTCGTTCGGAATGAAGGTAACTGTTTTGCTGTCGCAAATTTTCTGCCATTTGTCCGAATAGGCTTCGTCGCCTTCCACAAAGCTGTGAGGTCCACTCAATACTCCAGGCGTTTCGACACAAAATTGGTAATAATGCGAATGTTCTGGGACAACATTCCAACCTCGGTGTCCATTGTATTTCCTGAAATACATTTAGCGATGAATATATAGAGAGCAAACTAACGATTCATCAAGATCTCTAGCGTCTAAAACGCCAATTTGAAAACGACGGAATTTTTCTTCGTCCCAATTAAAATTGATTCCGGTCACGATCACATGAGAGTAGTTGGCCGAGTAGAAGAGCTTCGCACTGTCCCATCGAAGAGCATAAACATGATCCTTATGGTTCGCCACGTCATTCAGACGATCGTCGAGCTGCACGTTCAAATGTTCAAGTGATTCTTGGCGGCCATCGACCCAGGTGATTCCATATTTGCCCAGCACAACGAGAAACGACTCGGCGAAGAGCGAAACGTTGCAGGGACGCACTGAAATAAGCGGAAATGAGTACATGACAGCCAAAGGTGGAAGAACTCACATTCGGCGACGGTCAACGCAGAGGAGCAGACCGCGACAGCGGCGAGCAGGAGCGCGGGAAGCAGAAGTCGCATCGAGTAGATCACGTCGGAGGAGGAAGAAGTGACGCCGACTGCTCCGCTTCGTCGCTATTTAAGCGGAATTCCAGACGCGCCCTGTGCGGACAGACATGAAAACGACACGTGCTTGACCGCCGTGATCTGAGCACAACAGGACAAGTCAAAGTCAGTTGGAGCAGAATCTGATGTCCCCCACGTGCTTCTCGTTCTCGAATTATATACCCTAATTCGGTCAAGAAATCCAGAACTGAAGTCGACAGAACTGCGGAAATTGTGGAAAAGAGATCTCCATTATGTTTCTGTTCTCCCACAGCAAAATGCATGATTTTCGATGGTTACAAATCACCGGAAATGGCTGAGATTCCAAAGATGAAGCTTTGGAATAAAGATGTGGATACTGGATTTGGAGTCATGAAAACATGGATTCACTGTTCTAATTCTCGCGGACTCATTAGAAAGACATGGAAGGCTGTGACTAATCTGAGAACTCGTGAAACAGCTCCCCGGTTCTCTCACATCGGTGACTGGCGAGCGTCAGCGTGAGAAAGTGAGCACCGTGAGCACGAAACGTCATTTATTCAATCCACAAGCTAATAATGAGTTGTTTTCTGTTTGTTGCCGTTTATAACCTTCGACTTTGTCCTCTTTTCAGAGACGTCGTTCATTGACGACAGCACCGCATGACAAGAGTGCCGAACCAAAAGTCACCTGATCGGACTTACAATGTTACTTTAATAACGCTTTCTTTCTCAAAGAAAGAGTCCTTTGTGAATGCCGAGGATCAACGTGAGAAAGTAATCATCGGCTTAGCGGCGGGAATAAAAGGCGGCCGCCATGTGGCCATAAGCGCAGTGAATGCGTTCGCATTTTTAAAGATTGCGGCTTATCCTCTCTCATGCGCGCCTTGCCTACCGTAATCCACTCACTTAACCACGAAAAAGAGTGCTTTATTGGTAGACTGCGAGGCAACTGCAGCAAAAGCAGCGAAGAAAGACGCGTTTGAGTGCTTAAAGCTACCGTAACCGTTCGCGTATCTCATACAATGTTGTCTTAATAGTTAATTTCGACGAAAATTAGAAGCTACAATGGACGTAAACGGTACGAGTGTGTCGCGCGATGAACGCTGGATTGGAGCTGCTGTTATGACTACGGTAAGTGTCCTCATTGTTGTGATAAATGCAGGAGTACTGCGACAGTCTGTAGTCGACAAAATGTGACCTTTAGTAGCTAGGTGAATTCGACAAAAGGAGAGTGAGAATGTCAGCTTTTATTGTGTGCCTTGTTGACCGACTCAATGCAGTTTTTTCTTCAAACAATTGTTTTTTTCAATATGAATTCTCACGGTTGTGAGTCACTCTATGTCTTCTCTCACCCTATTCACGTGTTCAGCTTGGCACGATCGGTTTGTGCGTCAATCTGTTCGTCATCTGCGGTGTCCGGAAGTCTCGTGCGTTTGGCGAATCCTTCGGTCGCATCTGCATCTCGCAATGCCTCGCCAACTGTGGAAACGCGTTTGTATTCGGACTGCTCGTCGCTCCGATCACCGTCATGTGAGCTTCTAGGCCCTCCAACTGCAACCGTAAACACCACCGTTCAGTAGTCCATCGTTCCACACGACCTACTGGGGAGCGCGCTGCGGTCAACTGCTGATCATGTTCTGGAACGCCGATCTCTTCTCGCACCTCTTCACCTCGATCAACCGCTTCTTCATCATGTACTTTCCCGCCAAGTACACCGTCATCTTCAACAAGCGCACTACGGTAATCTGTCTAGCGCTCGTTTGGCTCATCGCTCTATGCCAGGCGCTGCCGTATTTTCACTGTAAGCTACCGTAATCACGCTCTAATTCCATGATTCTGCTTTCAGACGACTGCACGTTGCAGTTCGACCTGACCTCGATGACATTCCAGTTTCTCATCACTCCGTGCGCGCCTTACGTTGGCTACTATTTCGACCTTTATCTTAGTCTCGGCTTGATCACCACGATTACCGTAACCGACCTGGTCACGCTCTACAAAATCGCAACTTCGAAAACAGTGGTTTGCGGCTTTAGCGCGCATTTAAACTCTGAGTTTTAGGTGGTTCAAAACGCGGAAAGAAGGCGTCGCCGCGCGCGAGACATCCGATTCTTCTATCAGACCCTGTGCCAGGCAGTCATCGTCATCACCGAGCTCACCTTCTATTTCATCATCTCCAACTTTATGCAAAACAAATGGCTAAAGTTCGCGATGACCACGTGCGCTTGGATCCTTGAGCACACGTTCGATGGGTATGTCCGTCACAAGCGCTCACTGTGCGCTACAGTGCATCTTGCAGAGTAATCGTGATCGTCTTCAACAAGGACTTGCGGAAAATGAAGATCACAGACCTGATGTCTTCATGCAGCAGCACGCAGGATCCCCCGCATCAACACACAGCTGACAGCACCGCACGAACGTACAGAATCACTTCGCTTTCGGGAGGAAATCAACATCACAGTGCGAATTAAATAATTGAAAATCAATTCATCATTTCATGTATTTGTCCAAGTATAAACGGTTTGTCGTGCTTGAAAGCATGGAGAATGGGAAAATCGCAACTTGCGAGACCGCAGCGCTGACTCCTCAATTGCGAGAGGGACGCGACAGTTCGTGATCTCTGCGAATCAATTATTCGTCATTCTGCGTTCTTTTGCTGCGACTCTGTTCTTCTTCAAACCTTCGCGCTGCAAGTCGACCATCCATTCCGTGGCAAAGCCAGGCAGACTGTATGCAGGAAGAGTATGCTGTATGCAGGAAGACTTGCACTGTCCAAGGAAGACTTGTCCAGAAGTTTGCATCACGTTCTGATGGAAAACAGCGTTTCACGCGCTTTCCGCAGTAATTTATTAGCTCTTGTCGTGATTCTAAAATTCGCTTTTTGCAATTTTACACGTCTGTTTACCTTTCGTTTCAGTATGAGGAGAAGGCGTAGCTCGTCCCAGGACACCTATATACTTCGAGACACCAAGACGATGCGCGCATCATAAATACTACCAATCGGTCCGCTTCTTCCTCATCTTATTCCAAACCGCTTGCTTTCGCGTCTTTACTGTTGAACTCGTTCAGGACGCTGTCAAATAAGCCCCGAATCCATTTTCTCTCTCGCTACTACATCAGTCCGAATGCGAGATCACGCGATGGAACCGTGGAAAATCGACGAAGAGCGCCGACGTCCGCGTCCGTCATGTGAAGAGCGCGATGCGTTTTCAGCGTCCAGCGAGAACAATGAGTCGAAGTTCACTCGGAATCAACCGGCCGTTGCGAGCTAAACAAGCCGCCAGACATTTGCGATTCGCACGTATCGCTTCATCTTCCACGTCATCCGCTCGATTCAGACGCGATTGCAACGTGGACATCACGTTTGCAGACGTCTGCAATCGTCTTCAAGAAACTGACCGTATAATAAATAACGGCGTTTCCGTTCAGTCGACGTCTTCTGCATTTCAGTTGAGGCCGCTACGATTATGAAGCTCGTCCAATTCCTGATGATCATCGCTTTGCAGAGCTGCGCACTCGCTGTGGACTTTGACGGTGAGTGTTGTTTCTCTGTTTCTTTTCCTTCAAGTCGTGCATTTCAGTGAAGCCCTGCGATGTATCGTGGCTCAGCGAAAGCTACGTCGTTGTCTTGCACAAGCTATGGCATTCTCTGGGTCGACGGCAGCAAGTACGAAACTCTCGCAGCGCTGAATGCAGATATCGACTGGAGGCTCCATGACCATAAGATGTTTTACGTCAACACATATCGTGAAATTCGACCAAACTGTTCGTCATGGACGATTATGAAGGCGTGCTTTTCACGGGAGTGGGTGAAACATGATGGCGCTTTCAAATTTGGGACCCTTAAATGGGAAGCTTTCGAGTATGTTATCGGTTATGGTATTTATTTATTGTACGATCAGTTTCTTAATAGGTTCCCCGAACAGTACGTCGGTTCTTTCGACTATCAGAACTTGCAGCAGTTCCAGATGGGCTACGAAGGTACAGAGTCGTATTGGGGCCTTTCATATAAGAAAGGAAAAGGGCACCCGGAAGGATTCTATATTTGTGACATTACTACTCTGAAATTCAATGGATCCTACCTTTCTTTTGACGATAACCGGTTGATACACGATTCAAAACTGCGCGATTCTTTCGATACTTTTAACACATGGATATATCGTAACCCTGAGAAAGGAACAGAAAGATGCCGAGAAGTGGGTTTTCTCTTTTTAGTATTAATACATTTATCTTGTTTTAGATGCCAAAAAAAGCGGTTCAAGCTCAGGATGTCAATCAAATCGAGTCTGGAAAGTTCAAGCTTTATGTCCACTTGGATGAAACGTCAGTTTGAAGCCGAATTTCATTCTTAATCTCCGTTTGCAGGGACGGGAAACGTTATTACTACCACGTTTTGACTCGATTGTACGACCCGCGCTTGTACCCGCTCAGTGAAACTTTGAACATTACTGAAGCTGATTCGTGCTACATCCGAAAATTTGAGAAGAGCGAATCCGAACAAGTCGAATACCCACGAATGCTGCTTATTCCAAAGCACAGTCGCAAAGATGGAGTGTAAGGTGACGAATTTTCGGTTCAGTTGTTTATTTCAAGCCGTTTAGACAGAACATACCGAAAGCTATATTCACGACAACGACGACGACTACTACCACAACCACAACCACCACAACCACCACTATGCGCACTTCGTCTACAACAACCGCGGAAACCACTCCGGATCCTGAGATTCCTCGGAAACGCGCTATCATCAACACCAGGGCTTCCAAGATTCAACTCCGAGTGAAGAAGAATGAAACTAGAACTTTCGAGGCAAACGTCGTGTCGCCGGTTTCGCGAATCTCCGCTCTTTTGATCTTCATTGTGATCTCTTGCTTGTGAAAAAAACCGTCACAGCAATGAATAAATCATCACGTTGATGCTCGTCGACGTTCTTTTCGCCCTATCATTGTCGTTCGTCCCTCTCATTCATCATTTCATGTATTTGTCCAAATACAAACTTGAAAGCATGGAAAATAAGGAAAACGAGAAATGAAACTGGAAGAGGGCATGAATGTGCTGTGCGTAAACTCTGAACACGTGAACGCATGCTCATCATCGATCAGAAAGTTGCACTTCGGGTGATATTTCCACCCAGATTCAGATCTGCGACAACAGAGCATGGCCGCGTTGAAAATTTAATTTTTGAAGTTTCACAGTGACCGCTCAGGCTAATCGCTACATGACCAGAGATTCGTCCCTGTTTTTTCAATTTATACTGACTGTTTCCATTTCTTTCAACTGCATAAAGTTCTTCTTCTGTTTCTTCATGGAGTATCGCTTGTTTCAGAGCCGAAAATGGACTTTCGCTTATTCCAATTACGCGATTTGTGGCACGAAACGCCGACTGAAGGACGACTCTCCAGCGTCCAGGCGGTCCTCATCGCTCTCCGCAACTCCGATTGCCCTCTGACCCGCTTGAAATCGAAAGGATTGACTCGTGACGACATTTATGACTTTGCGACGTGAGTTCGCTCTCGATTGGTTACTCTTCAACCCCATTTTCAGCGCCAACTTCAAGTTCCCCGATACCAACAGCCAACGCGTGTTCGATGCGACGATTACTTACACGCTGAGGAATGTTCCGATCTTTATGCGCTACTGTGAGGAGAGGATTCGTGCCAAAGACGAGATATCACCGAAGGAGTTGTGGACCATTTCGGAGGAATCGATGAAGGCGATAGAGAGCTTCCAGTCGATGAATGTGGAGAACTGCGAGGATTTCTTTCTGAACAAAGGTTGGTCTCACCCGCTACCATCATTGCCTCATAATTCGTTCTAGAATTGATCTCGAATATTCTCTCCGGCCAGCACGGATGGCGCGATTTCAAGGCAAATGCGATGACTCCATCGCGGGCGTGTCGATGGCTTAACGAGAAGCGTCAGAAAGCGGAAACTACATCGATGGTGAGTTCGTTGATCCACGATATTCGCCGGCATTTCGACTGCTGTCCGTACGAACTCGCCGCCGATCAAGTTAAGGGAGTTCGAGAGTTACTCATCACAATGGCGGCAGATCAGGTTAGCCGGAAAAGGCTTGTTTTTTTTAGTATAATTTTGGATTTTAAGATTCCTGATTCAGAAATAGTGAAATCAAGTCCAACTCAACTCCGCTCCGAGACAGACGGTGCACCTCTGGTCGAACTCGACCTTGTGAGTTTATGGGATGAACTCGACCAGGTGAAATGCATCTGAATCATGACTCTGACTTCTGGCCATTACAGAGCTCGTCTTCATCCGAGAAATCAAGACAAGAATCATCAGCGCAGCTGAATGAAGGTTATCGTAAATCCAATGATCAGTTCATGAAGAAGATCACAGAGATGCGTGAATTAGTGAAAGATATGAAGATGACCTTAGCGACTAACACTAGCTCTCATGTGACTAAAGCGGACCACGTAAGCTGACATATCAGTGAATTGCCGTGACATTCATTTTGATATTCATATTCAGGATCGTAAAGCTTCGCTTGCTCCGTTGCCTCCGGTCCTGGTTGTTCATCCTGTTGAGGTGAGCCAGAATCTAGCTGGTATCTCTATATTGATTAATATTTAGAGCCAAAAACCGAATGAGATCGTACTCACTGTGAGAAGAAAGAATTCAGAACTCTTCGACATGCCCGAGTTGAACGGAAAAGAGATTCCTTCGTCCTTAACCAACAACAAGGCAACTCAGGTTGCTGAAAATGAATTTGAATACCCGGTAAGCTGATCCATTTCAGCTGGCTTCTCAATATTTGTCAGTTTAGTGCTCAGAACCTACAAAGAAAAAACGCAGATTAGTACGAGTTGAGACTAAAGAGAATGCGGAGGAGTTACCCGAAAAGCTACATCACGAGCCACCCGAAACCCCAAAGAAACCAAAAATTCTGCAAGCGATTCCGATATTAAATCTGAAAGAGTTTATGGGCGCGCGAAGGACTCGCACATTGCCTGCAGTCATTCGTCCCATCAGCTTGAAGGATACTGAAGCCAGCAGCATGTCACCAGCCGTACAGGTCTTATTTTTTGAAATCTTTTACCATTTCCGGCTCCATTTTAGGCACGAGATCCTGCGTCTCCATCCATTGACCCTACAACGAAGCCAGCAGTTCCACTAGAGATGCAGAATATCAAGAGAATTATCAAGAGAAGACGCAATTCGCCTATAGTCCTCACCACCTGCATCAACAATAAGCCACTCGTGGTAAGCTTGATTTCTTCTATCATTGACTCAACTTTGGATTGTACAGACTCCAACACTAATAGCAGCAAAACGAACTCCACCCGCCATGAGGTCAAAGTCCGCCGTCTCAAAGTTAATGTCAAGGATTCCGGAAAGTCAGTAAACGTCGGCGGTCAGAATGTCTCTATTAAGCGATCGCACATGTCGGAGTCGTTGAGTCATCCTGGCGTGGATACTAATGTAAATGATCAGGTGAGCCTGAAATGTGATTTTTGGGTTTGATTTTTGCCATTTCCAGGGCTAATATTTTTCATCTTCCTCCACTATTATATGAACTCGATAGTGCGAGGATCAAACGATCACTTCCCTCACCCTTAGAACTATTCATATTGTTTGCTAACTGTAATATTTTGTTTCTCGTTAAAGCAATTGGGGCGTTGAATTCATCGGGGACTCTGAATCGAATATGCTCGCTTATGTTGGATCAAATCGTAAGGCGCGAAGCTGATAAACTCGCCCTTGAACGCCAGTCGCGCTTTTTGTGGCTGTTATTTGAGGTGATTATGGAGAGAGGAGTACTGTAGTAGCCCCCACTTTATTCTACAAGCGTATGTTCACATATGCACGAGCGGAAAGTTTCACTGGATAAGCTTGCCGAGCCTGTGAGATGCCCTAGGCCGGTAGATCTCTGGCGCATTGCTCGCGGCGCTCAAGTAGTTTGCCTGCAGAAGCAGCATGTTCACCTTCGCGAGGAGCCGACTTCCCGACTCGCACGTTGAATTCGCATCTGGAAGTCCCAGATTCGTCATGTTGTGGCGCTCGAAGATTCCAGCGGTCATCATCGCCTTAAAATGACATTTGCGAATCAAAATCAAGTCAGTGGACGTTTACCTTGCTCTTCATATGCTCCACAACCTCGTAGTCGTTACTCTGAAGCTTCGCGTCCCTGCGGACCGATTCGAACTCGTACATGACAATCATGACGAATGCGTTGAGCAAGAATACGGTAGCCACAAGCATGAAGATTATGAAAATGACGGCCGCTGAAATTAGAACGGTTTGCAGGGTTGTTTCGAGGTGACTTTACCCAATCCACTCTGTAGCAATGACGTCACCGACGTTGAATTTTCCAAGAATCGAGACGAAAGTCGTCATGACCAGGACGAACATGTTACGGTAGTTCTCGAGCTTCGAGTAGAGAATCATGTAGAGCGCCGTGTTGAACGCGGTGGTAACAATGAAAAAGCACAGGCCGAAGCCAATCATCGACCACGCGGCGCGGGAGAGGGTCTGCGCGAGGACTCCGATACGTCGGTTAAAGCTAGAAAAGGTTACGGTAGCAGTCAACGGGCCTGAATGTCCTACCTCAAGATTTTGATCATCTTGATGGTCACGAAGAAGATCACTCCGCCTGTGAACACCAAGAATAGAAGCTCCAGATCGCGTTCCTTGTCCAGGCGGACGTACAGATTTCCATTGGTCGCTTGGAATCGTTTGCTGAGGTCGAGGACAGCCAGGAGGCGCAGCAGGTAGGCAACGATGGAGATCACGGCCAAGACCATGGTGGTGAGGTCGATCAGATTCCAGAAAGAGAAGATGTACTTCCTGAATCGTCAGTTTGATAATGCCTTGGAGTCTTCGACCTACCGTGGTCCAAGCGCAATAACAGCGAAGATCTCCTTGATTATCAGGAACCCAGTGAACGCACAATAGAGCACTTCGAAGAGAATCACCGCGTCCTTAGTCGAGCCAATGTACTTCTCCAGTCGCACGGCTTCGATCCACGCGTACGGGTAGAATGCGCCAAAGGGCGGAACTTCGACGACCAACTGCGCTACGACGAACATGTTGATCTGCGCGTTGTAGGCAGAAAATTCCACAAAAACGGCTCTGGTCTGGTCGTCAATCCAGTTTTCACGATCCAAACGATCGAATTTCTCTCGAAGAAACGCTTCGCTGCCGTTCAGGAAGACGACGTAGCCTCCGCCGCTGTAGACGTCTTGATTGCCCTCGAACGACGTCCCCATCAGCTCTTCCTCGGTGCGGTGGATGTACTCGCTGTGCGCTTCCGACCGATTGACCATGTTCACCCAGCCAACGTCGTAGGAATCGGTGTCTTCGAGCCTGAAACAGGGAAATTAGAGATCAGCGCACTCAAGACGCTGAAATTCAGCATCACTTCCACTGCAGATGATATCCAATAGCACACTCCCGTTTCTCTGGACCTCCTGTTCTTTTTAATGCAGTAGTGAGGGATACAGGGTATCCTGTGAAGTCTCGAGACGGGGCTCGGAGGACGGGGGTCGCAGAGGGTTCGCGTCGAAGGGTTTATTGACAGCAAGCACAGACAACAGACGGGATTAAGTCGGGATACGGAATACGTGTAGCGCTCGAGATCACTGCAGTGGATCAAGAGGGCCGGCCCGGAACTGGTCGGGCGGTCGGCTTATATGCGGTCGGTCGGGGCGCGTCTCGGGGCGCGCCGCTTCACACTAAGCCGCGATCCGGTCCTCGCACTTCGGATCGTGGTTTAGGGATGCGCGCGGGTTAGGTGAGCAGGCGTCGGTTCGCACCTTCGCCTGCTCTCCCGCTCGACCGCATGTCCGCCCGGGACCGAACCGTCACACCTCCCACCCAAAGGGCAGGATCGACCCGATCCGATCTGCTGCCTCCCCTCTGTCAGTGGTCCTCACGTAAGGATCTGGGGCTCCTCTGGGGCGATATGGGGTGACAGACATGTTCAATGGTGGTGGCTGGAGAAGTGGGGGAAGGCGTCGTTGTTCGTCTTCTGGTGGTTCATCCTTGTTGGTTGTTCCGAGTGTTTGTAGCCGGTCTTCTTTGAATCTTGTTCGGCGCTGGGCTCCCTGCGGCCTTGGTTCAGAGGACTTGGGACTGTTGTTCTCGCACGTGTCGTAGGATTTCGGTTGTCGCTTCTGTTGGGTTGGTATCCTCCGTGCCGTAGAAGACGTCGACGATTGCGGGCGACGCTGCCGCTATCGAGTACTGGCTAATGCATCCTGCTAGGGCTTCCCGTTTGCCGGGAAGGGTTTTATCCGGTAGTGCTCGCGTCTTGGTAGACGTCGTGCCCGCTGCAGGTGATGGCCGTTTTCTTTCGCCAGTGCGCTTGCTAGTTTCGTCGTGTTGCCTGATTAGGTGTAGGACTTATGAAGCTAACCCGAATGGACTTAAGCATGAACTTCGGCATTTTGCGTTGAGGGGTCAAAGACAGGTGAATCAGAACCTCAAACTGAGCAAATTGTCTCGACGTAGAGGGCAGGTAACGTGAACTGTGATAGCGGACGGCCTTACAAAGGACTTACGTTGTGCCTGATTAGGATTTAGGACTTATAATGCTGGCCAATAGTGCGCGAATAGTAGATAATGTTGTACTGGACTCAAGGAGCTTTCCGGAGAAGGCCAATAATACGCGGATAATATATGAAGTTGTAACGGTACTCAAGAGCGATCCGGGGATCACCAATAGAACGCGAATAAGCACGATAAAGTTGGGAGCCAAAGAAGAGCTCCGGAGATTACTAATAACGACAGAGTCGAGAGTGGCGCACGATCGGACTCTGTTACCAGTTTGTCGTTGTAGGTGTTGCGTGCAGCAATTCCTAGTCGAGCGCAGCTGTTATTACCGAACGTGATTTTGTGATGTGTGAAATCTAGCGTCATAGGGGCATTCGCGCCAACACGTCGGTACCGATGAGCGCATCGTAGATCGTGTCGTGACCCAAATGGTGTGTGTCCGCTACGTGGATCGTGGTGTGAACGGATGCGTTT